>OENT01000488.1:55597-107877 GCA_900239685.1 Rotaria macrura | reverse complement strand
TATTTTCATCGTAAACGGCAGTAATTACAACGTATCCTTGTCGTCTACGACCCTAAACGACGCCGTAACGGTGTCCGTTTTACTCGACCTGGGTATACTATAAAATGTTCTTTTCTTTTACAGATATTAAACTGTGCACGTAAATATGAAAAGAGACACAACTGTAAAGAAAATTAACATGCAAACTTCTTCTGAGTATCCCTTGAGTACTGAAGACTTTGAAAGATATATATAGAGAGAGAGAGAGTCTAGTCTGGCTCAACATTTTAACATCCAAATCCAATCAAAAAGAAATAGTGTTTGCCCTCTAGCATTCAACTGAAACAAACTTCAGCATGTTCAATTTAACTTTCTAAAATTTTCTCTCAATACAGGAAAACCTATTAGAGCTTCTGACATCCAAAATAGT
Source organism: Rotaria macrura (assembly GCA_900239685.1). Lineage (NCBI taxonomy): Eukaryota > Metazoa > Rotifera > Eurotatoria > Philodinida > Philodinidae > Rotaria > Rotaria macrura. The sequence goes on along the minus strand of OENT01000488.1, from coordinate 107,468 downwards.
TTGAAATCAAACCATACTCAAGCTATTCGAACCAGAGATCCGCGAGTCAATCAAAAAAGCGACTGGTCACCGCCTCGTCATGCTGGTGAGTTGCTCATAGCTGCCTCCTCTCGCCTAGAGCTTATCACAAAATAGTTATTTTTAGGCAGTTTTTCTACCATCCTTAACAACCACCATATTTCTATTTTTTACAATCAAATAGAGAACATTTTATACATTTAAATAAGTTCAAAGAACACAAATATTAATGAGAATCAAATAAATAAAGATCATTCATATTTTTACTGAGCACATAAATAAAGCTCTGAGAAACTACATCAGTGCAATAGTTGGACTAGATTCAATAATTAAATATACGCGTATCTAGAGTCTACTAAAAGTCATCTAGAAAAAAGAAAACTGCATAGCTCCACAGGATTATAATCACATGAACTAATTTTTGTCCTGATGGTAGAGGATTCTTCAAATTTTTTATTCATCAGTAAAATGTTTAATGACATCACTTAGAATTATTATCATTTATTTAAAAGAGAAAAATTCACATTTCTATGCCAAAGATAAACTATAAATTTCGGGTTTCTTTAATTTGATGCGAATTCCTCTGTTGTTAGATTTTCAAAATTATGTTATATTTTATTTGAATCCTTGAGTTGATTCTATTCTATCTAACTTTACAAAATCCTCTCAACTTTTTTTTACATTGAAGAACTATGAAAACACCAGTGATGTCAGTTAAAGTTCAATAAAGTACAACTCTGGACAGTAGACAAAATAGCAACGTTATTCGAGGACTTACTGGCGTATCATATTTTTAGAGCTCTCTTTTGGTGACCATTTTGGTTAACAGATATCCTATGTTCATCAAGAAAAAGTGTTGCCCGAGTCAAAATACTGGAGAATGGCAAATAGTACTGTAAAAAGCACGCGACATTTTCTAGTACTTTCACTCTGATACCGACAGATTTTGATGAAAATAGAAAAATTTTTTAACCAAAATGATCAGTATAACAATCTCTACAAAATGAAATTTGCGAATAAATTTTAGCGTGAGTTTCTATTTTTTGTCGCTGGTGGTGACTGATAGAAGTGTGTTGGAAAAGATCAATCTCCACGTGTTCAAGTTGTGAAGTGTGTTAATAAGCTGCTACCGCTTGTATAGAAACTAGGAAGTATCCTCTACCGTTGCGAAAAACATCAGATTATTTGTTCATCCCTCTGAAGAGATATAGTTTTCTTTTTTAAGCTGATTGTTGAGACGTCCTGCACACTAATTTATTGTCCCGATTTGATATACTTCACTGCAAATGGAAACGCTTAGAAAAAGTTGCGTGTAAAATCGAAAGAAATCCTTGAAGATTTGCCATTTATTCATTAAAAATTACATTCTAAGTATAGGTGAGTCGACTCGATGATTTACAAAATCAACTCGTGGTTGCCGCGATGTAGAAAATGCAGAGTCGCCTCGCCTCATGACGGTGCGGGGTGAATCTTGGATCTCTGATTCGAACTATGAGTGACACCCTAGTTGAAACCTAATGAAATCTAATAATCGTCCATGAGTAACTATTTGTTCAACTTCTTTATATTTCTTTTGTTCGATTTCCCGAATTTCCTAATTGAATCCATATGCAAATAACGAATAGACACAGTTCATCAGTACTTGTCAAATGGCCACGCAAAATATGTACTTGTGAACTCATGCTGTTTTTCTCAGGTCATCTACTACATCAATTTCACTTGTGACGTACACTGTCCGTATCAATTATTCAACGTCTCAGTAGATTTTAATCAAAAAGAAAATGAAATGAAAGTTTAAAAGTATTCTCAATTAACTGATCTCGATTATCATCAACTTCAGACAAATCACAATAATATTTCATGGTAGATTTCTCGTGACCTTATGAATAATAAATATTATTATTTAATCAAAATATAGTTCAAAACAACAATAATGCAGAATACATAGCAATTATTATAGGTTAACCTTCCTATAGAATAGGCATTCTAATCTTCTTATCGTTGATAAGATAATTAAAATCTTTTCTCGAATTCATTCAGTATGATTATTATGGAACAAAGAATATACACTTCGTGCTAGAAAATAAAGATTAACTACTAAAAAGAAGACAACAACGTGATAGACAGCAACAACAACAACAACAACAACAGCAAAGAAAAAACGAAGAATGTAAAAACTCATTGAGATGGACGGATTGATTGATCGATCTTTAGATAAATTCATACTCTTCATAGGATATTTATTGGTCTTGTCGAAATCATGTCGATTGTCCAGCAGCAAATCTTAGACGTTTGTTTTTTTGTCGTTGATTGCAAAACCAAACACGTACAACATTCTTCTTTAAATCGAGTTTATCGGCTATTTGTGCAATGCGCTCACCACTCGGTCTCTGTTGTTGAAGAAAACATGATTCAAGAAAACGTTTCTCTTGTGCTGCTATTGATGTTCGTTTTCTCTTCTTATCCGCTAAACTTCCATTAGAACTGCCATGCCCACTTGAACTACCGATAGAACCGTTCATTTCATCTTTTTTTCTTTGTCGCATTTCGGCTTCGGCAAATTCTAGCCAAGCTTGAAGCACTGGTTTCAATGCAACCATATTATTATGTGATAATGTAAGTGATTCAAATCGACATATTGTCGATTGTGATAACGAGCCAACACCAGGCATTTTTAATTTCGATAATTGTTGTCCAACATCAGCTTGTGTGACACCTAATTTGATTCGACGTTGTTTGAAACGTTCGGCAAAAGATTCAAGTTCACGTGGATCAATATCAAGCTCGTGTGTCGGTAGAAGACCACCGACAACGCCATGATGATGAACTGAATGATGATGCATACCAACAACCATGCCGGGCAAAACACCGGCGGCAGCCGCAGCATGATGATGAGCTACAGCAGCATATTGATGTTGATAAAATGGATGTAAATCAGGATTAAATTGGAGATGATGATTGTGTTGAGATTGATCAGATGGAAGATGTGATTCTATTGATGAAGAACCTGGATAAGCGGCTATTGCTACCGATGATGACGAGGACGAGGACGAGGAAACAGTGGCTGTGCCGGATGAACAAGCAAAAGGTGATGGATAATACATTGATGATGCTGTTGATGATTCAGGCTTAGTCAGAGCTTCGGCTTGACGAAGAAAATTATCATCAATGGTCGGACAAAACAAGCTCTTGAAAAGAATCATATTGTTTTATTTGTTCAATTGACTATTCATAATTATTTGTAAACTTCGTCGTACTTACGTTGGGTTCAAATTTAAAACTATCACCGAAACAATTAGATTTTGACCACTATAAAAAAGAAAGTTCGAAGTAAATTAATCTTTCATTAAAAAAAAAGAGAACACGGACAACAAGGGAAAAGAAATTCAATTAGGAAAATCTGATTGGATCAGTTGTCATATTCTCTCTCTCTCTCTAATCCTGTCTATGTTCATCCAGCGTAAAACTATGACGAGGCAAAGTAAGGTAAAAAAAGAAAGAAAAAAAATCTGTACAACTCGATTCGTATTACAAAAGAATAAGAAAACAGATCATCAACACCTTGATTCACCTAGAGAACATACGTAAACACACGTTTAGACGAAAGACGAGATAGGTCTAATCTAGTTTTTTTTCCTCCTACATACCGGTGTACTTGGCGCGTATCGCCGATGGTTTTGGTCATTTGTAACAGCAGCTACAGCTGCTACTCGATAAAAATTACTTGGCGAATATCTTCCCGTTGAAGCTCCTATTGAATTTGAATTCGTACTTGTTGTTGCTTGTGATGACGTAAATGATGATGATGTATTAGGAAATGATAGTTTACTCGTTGACGTTATCGATGTCGATTGCTCCATTGATGATGTACTTGTAAGCATTGTATTTGTGTTTTTATTTATTAGAATTTATCAATAATTCACTTTTTATTTAAACGATCATTATTATTAACAATGAATTGAAAAATATTTCTTTTTAGAACACAGTTGAATGATTATGTGTCTATTTTGAAGTTGTTTTATGTATGTCTATACTAAATAATAAATATATATATATATATATTGTTAAAAAAAGAAACGCATTCGATCATAATAATTTATCAATATTCATTCATTCGCTCACTCACTCACCGGCTCACATAAGAGAAAGAAAGATATATATATGATCAATATGACTGGCCAGACAGTTCTGTTCTGGTAACTGCTTTCTGTTGATCGCAATGGTTAAAAAGAAAAAAGGTGTAAGTTGCTTGCAAGAGTTTTTCCTTCTTTTTTTCTCTTCACTGCTGCTGTTCGTTCCGTGAATGATTAATGATAAATAAGAAATGAGAGAGACCTTTTTCTTTGATTAGACAAGAGAGCGAGAGAAAGAGAAAGAAGCAGAAAGAAAATTTACCTGTGAAGAAAAGATGAAAAAATTCGCTCATTGGTCGTTCCTATTTCTCATCAACCAATGAATAATGTTTGACAATGCGAGTGTTACAACATCTGTCTGTCATCTTTAACAGAGTAAAGAGAGAAGATTTCCCCAAGCACCAGCGACACGCAATGCGACGATCAGTTCTATGTTCTTCTCTACACAAGTATTATCTATTTCTGTACTTCTCGCTTACTTTAATTCAATCGAACTCGAATTCTTCTTCTCTTTTGTTGTCGAGCAATGAGATAGGTGATAAAAGTGAAAATGATATAAATAAGTTAATACTCGTAAAAGCCCATTTGAACAAATTAGCGGTCCACCATCATCAACTATTCACGTTATATTCTATTCTTTTTTTTCTTTTTTTTTTCAACATACGTATATTAAGTAAAGAATAGAGAATCTAAAACAGACATTTTCTTTTTTTTTTCATTAATTTTCATTCAAAATTTTATAGATATTGAAAAGAAATTCTATGCAGATAATGGATGTATTTCAAAAATAAAAAAGAATCTTATAATTGTAATCGACGATTAAATCGAATAGAAGAACAATACCATTCATTCTTGTTGAATGATTAATTGAAAAGCCTTTTCATAACATGAGAGTAAATTTCATTTAATGTTAACTGAAGTTTTCAAACATAGAACGATGGATAAGATTTTCTTGGCTTTAAAATTATTTGAAATAAGTACATTATACTATGTCCAAATGATGAAAACTTGTAATGACACTGGATGGATAAAATTTCATCTGTTCTAAATAGAACAAGAAAAAAACCGAAGTTCTAATTTGCATCAAATTCACTGATTCATTTTTCTGGTATCGTACGAGGTACTTTTTTTCAATTTCTTTGATGTGTCTTTTTTTTTCAGGTACTTGTTGAGTTGTTAGATTTCCGTTTCTCATTAATTCACATACATACAATCTTTGTATAGTTGCCCCGAAGGCAATCACAAACATACTCACCGACGTGTGCGCAAAAAAGGAGAAAGTGTGTTGTTGAGAGAGAGAGAGAGAATCAATTTTTAATACACTGTTACGCATCAGATCGGAAAAAGAATTGTGTATGTGTATTCTAGAAGAACTGATGATGTGTTTGCTTGAAGTAAACTAGTCAGGAACATTTTTATTCAACTGAGAAAACGACCATATGGAGTTTTCTTTTTCTTTTTGTCAAAATTATTGCTTGTACTTGTGATCTTATTTCTGTTTCTTGTCTGTCGCGATGATGATTATGATGGGTGCAAAGAGTGAGTGAAGCACGCCTTCACATTCATTTATATTCGTCACGTCAGAAGCCGACTCAGCGACTATTGTCTCTATGTATATATGTGTGTGTGTTCGAATGACATTGTCCGTTTGTGAGAGTATTTTCAGATGACACTTGAGCAAAACATACAACAAAGCTTATCATAATTGTTCGACCGTATTAATTACCATTCTTTCGTTGCCAGCATTTTGTTACTCGCTTTGGTGTTTTTATTTGAGATAAGACGTATAAGATTTAGTCAGCGGTTTTGTTGTTGACATTCGGTGTTAGATTTAAAAATAAATCAAAAGATTATGCCAATCATTTTCTTCTTCTGTCGTTGAATAGCTTCAAGCAATGAGAAAAAAAACCAGAAATAACATTATTCTTTTTCATTTGTCTACATATGTATTTATGACCAGATGGGAAAAAAAAACTAAGAAATATTTTCATCGATTATCTATATTGAACAAAATAAAATGATGACTCCCTCGATACTGTATCTCTTTCACTCAGGCCCTTTTTTTTTGCTATTGTAACGTGAAAAAGAAGTGATGTATGCCTATATCTCTCAAGAGAACATAAAAAATAAAGGCGGAACTAGGTCACTAAGCATAGAACTAAACTGATCGATTACACGAGATAACAGATGGTAATCGAAATCGACATTAACGCACCTTTTCTCATTCTTTTGCTGAATTTTTCCTTTTCTTCTTTTTCTTTTTCTGATGTGCACATCTCGCCAACGAGAAAAGAACAACAGTTATTATTTTGAGTAGTGATGCTACTCACCAATTTTTTCTTCGTTGGCCATCTGGTAATAGCGAGAACACTTGTCGTGTCACGAAACAGTTTTTTCTCGTTTCCATATGGTAAGCTTATACATATATATATATGTAAATGGAATGTATTGATGAAAAGAAGAAAAATAGTTAATTAGATAATATTCTGATGCTGGAATCAATTCAAATTTTTTATTCTAATCAAACATCAATTTTGTCAAAAAAGAAAGAGATTTGACCATGAACGATTGAATCTAAGCTAGATGTCGTTAGTCTCTCGTTGCAACAGAAAAATAAATGAAATTCATTTGTTTATCAGTTACCTCAGCAACCCAAGTGAAAATGGCAAAATCATATGTACAATTTGATGTGATCAGAAAAAAAAGTAAATTGTCGAGCTTAAGAGAACAATGAGGTAAATTTCAATTGGAAAAATCTTCCTCATTACCATAGAATCTATTCGTTGATATAGTACGGCTGTTCCAATTGCTGAGCAACTTTATGTTGGACTCTACTGTTTGGATTGTGCTTGTCAAACCGATAGAAACGAAATCGTCCATCTTAAGCAAACAACTAAATTATTGGAAAAACTCTATCGTGTATATTGAAGAATTCTTTGATTTTTAAGTTCAAAGTTATATTTTCACATCATTTATAGGAAATCGAATGGCTCAAAAGTGAATTAAATTTCACTCGAGAGAGTTTACGATCATCATTTTACGATGAATTACAATCGAATGGACAAAAAATGTAAGATTTAACGGTATCAATTTCTACTTGATTCGTTCTATTTATTAAAGATATTATCAATTAACAGATAAACTTGATGAATTACGAAAAAATCATAGTAAAGTATGCTTTTTCTCTTTTAATCACGAGGAGACCACTAAGAAAAAAACAATTAACTATTCATTAGGCACTTGAAACGCTACGATTTTCATATCGTAGTCAATTACATGATTTTATGTCACAAGCAAGAAATATCATTAATGTAAAATGAAAATTATTTCTTACATTGTGTCAATGAAAAGGAAAAAGAAAAATCATCTATTTAAAAATTATTCTAGAGTGATAGACCATCAATCGATCAGAATGCTCCGCCGCCACGATCCAACAGTGAAAATCGAGAAAAATCATTTTTTCAGGAAGCAGCAATCAAAGGTTATGAAACAGAAATTGCTAATTTAAAAGCTGAAATTGAACAATTACAAGAGACAACAAAAGTTCCAAATCATTTGTCATCTATATATTCCTCTAGTTCGATCGTTTCTTCTATTTTAGTTTGAAATTAAATTAGCGACGAATTTTCTCAACGATGAAAAGGATCGGTTAGCTAAAGAACTATCGAATTCTACCCGAACAATCGCTCAATCAGAAGATGCCATTATGAGAAAAGATGAACAAATTCGAGATCTTAGTAATCTATTTCATAAGTCATTGTTTCTATTAGACGTCGTTTATTTTCTCTAATATGTAGAGCGCGAAATAACAGGTCTTCAAAATCGATTAAAAGAAACAAAAAAAGTCACGGTACGTGAACCATCGCCAACACCAAATATTGTCACACAATCCCGTTTAACGCAAACGGATGCATGGGCACCAACACCGGTCACTGACAGAGCAGAAGAGACAAATAAAGAAATACAAACGATGATGGAAACGAAAATGGAAGGACTCGAGAATAAATTTCAAAATATAATTGAACAAAAAAATTCTCAAATACAACAATTAATGCGTGAAGTAGGAAAATTAATGGAATTTCGTTTTCTTTCTTTTCAATATTTCATTTTTATTAGATTGAAGCACAACAAAAAACGTTCAAAATCAAATTAGATAAATACATGATTATGGACGAACGGCATCGCAGTGATATGAAACGGTAATACATATCGATTTTATATTTATATATAAAATTCATTCGTCGATTTTAAGATATTCCGAAAAGCATAAACAAGAAATTCAAGCGTGGGAAACAAAATATGAAATATTGAAGAAAAGGTTTTCTTCTACTAACTTTTGTTGTTTTTTTTCATCTATATTGAATTTATTCTCATTTTTAGTATGACCGTTTTACGCGATGAAATGTATACACGACAAACACATATTCGCGATCGATTCACTGCCAAACCAGCTGTAGTTACATATAATTAACTCTTAGAAAACTTGCTCGACGTTTTTTTCTATGTTCTCTATAAAAAAAAAATTCATTGAAGTCAGATATATCACATAGATTTTTATTCATCGGCGCCCTTGTCAACTTTTTCATTCCGTTGCAAAACGATGAAAGTACATAAATGATCTGTTCGTAAAAGATATTCTAACTTTTTTGTCTTCAAACGTAATTCCACGACGTCTTTTAAACCGATATGATTTGTCGTACGTTTGATACGTTCGAGAAATGGATGTATTTGTGTCACTATATTTTTCGTATATTCTTCATCGAATGTTGTTTGAATCGGTGCACCTTTGTTTTTCAAACAATCACATACTATAGAAATAAATACATGTATCACAATGCCGCCTACCACTCGATGTCATACAGATATAACCAGTGACATGTTCGTAGGTTTGGACACGATCAAGCGCAGTTTGAACTTCTCTCAAGGCCATCTATTGCACTAATAATAATAAGCTCATCTTAAATCAGACTCAATTATCAACATTGATATTTATTGGCGCGTATAATAAAACGTAATATACATCGCCAGTATATTCAAATGACATAAATCTACGTAGTTGGTTGCGATCTACACAAAATCTTTTCAGTTATTTACGCTATGCATAGAAACACAGACACAGTATATTATATATATGAAGTCATACTTGTTTTGACAGTCGTCAATAGTCTTATTTCACATTCTCTATATCGAACGCTGTTTGCTCTTCTTTTTTTTCTTCTTCTCGTCTCGATTCGGATTTTCTTCCGTCTTTTTGTTACTGCTGCAAAGCTTTGCTCCAATTTGGTTTTAGGCATACACAACACATACACAAACAACAGAGCCATAGAGAAAGAGTTGGTCGGGAAATGCAATTTTCTCTTCTGCGATTTCCTCTTTTCTCCAATGCTAGTGGTGAGGGTAGATCGCATGCCGAACGCAATGCATTGCAACGACAACGTCATTGACGACAGTGAGCCGAGGAAAAAAAAAGAAAGTAGAATGAGACGAAGAAGAAGAGGAGTCGCAGCATGAGAACTGAACGCACTGCTAGGAATCAACAATAGTCGGACGGGACATGTTCATTTTTGTCTATAAAGACGAAATAAATATAAAAGGTAAGGGGTAAAAAACTGAATAGAAACAATAACTCAATTTTTGTATTCTATCATATTTCATATGTGTATGAACAGATTATTTTGTAACACGAATAATACAACTATGTTTTTATTGGACTATTCACATCATAATAATCATCGCCTATTACTTCTTCTTTGCATTTGGCATGGATATTTTGCTTTACTTATTCATTCGATTACTGTTGCACATCAACTCCCGATTGATATATTACCTCCAATATCTAGTAAGAAAGACAAGACCCTATGGATTGGAGGTAAAAATAGAAGTGTTTTTCTTTTAAATGAAAACAATTGTAAATAACTATTTTCTTTTTCTAGGAATGTTTCCTCAAACAGGCGAATGGGCCGGTGGTGAAGCTGCTTTTCCTGCAGCTATCAAAGCTTTAGATCAAATTAATCAGCGTGAAGATATTTTACCCGGTTACTATCTAAATTTATCGGCTTATGATACGAGAGTAAATAAAACTTTATTCTAATCTTTCATACTACGCGAATTATTTTAACATCGTTTTCTTTTCAAATTAGTGTTCACCCGGTTTGGGTACAACAATTTTATATGAATTACTCTATAATAAAACGTTCGGTAGTGTAAATAGTTCTATATTAATGTTACTTGGTCCAGCATGCAGTCCGGTATCAACAGCCGTTGGTGAAGCTGCGAAAATGTGGAATCTAATTGTACTATCGTACGGATCAAGTTCACCAGCATTATCGAATCGTGATCGTTTTCAAACGTTTTTTCGTACGCATCCACCCGCTACACTACATAATCCAACACGTATAAAATTTTTCGACTTATTCGGCTGGAAACGTATTGCTATATTGATTCAAACCGAAGAAGTCTGGCAATCAACAGCCGAACATTTAGAAACATTAGCGCGTACACATAATGTTCATGTAAGAAAACGAGAAGATATATATAATGTTAAATAGTGATAATAATGAACAGTATTTGTTTTTCTTCGAAGATTGCTGTACGACAGTTGTTTGACAATGATCCTTCGCATGCGATTAGCAATTTAAAAAAAGATGATATTCGTATTATTGTTGGACTGTTTTATGAAGAGAAAGCACGAAAAGTCTTCTGTAAAGTAAGAATATTTGAATCTAAAATGTTCAAAGGAATTGTTCGAATCAAATTTTCCAGGCCTATCAACAACATTATTACGGAGAAAGTTATGTATGGTGGTTGATTGGTTGGTACGTATATGTTTATTCTATGGTATAGATTGAACTCGTTTTCGATGTTCATAAATAACTATTTCAGGTATGCTGATAATTGGTTTGTTAAAGTTCATGATGTTGAATGTACAGCTGAGGAAATGTCTCGAGCCGTCGAAGGACATTTTACGACAGAAATACAAATGTTAACTGATGCAACAACAAAAACTATATCAGGTTTAACAGCTCAAGAATTCATAACAGATCTTAATTCGACACTAAGACATTTGTTTCCAACTAAACCGATTGAATCGATCGGTGGTTATGTTGAGGCGCCGCTTGCGTACGATGCAACATGGGCATTAGCATTGGCACTCAATCGTTCTTTACAACGAACCAATCTCGAAGAATGGACTTATGGAAATACAAACATGAAAAATATTATGTATGAAAATTAAATCATAAAATAAAAAAGATCAATCGAAAAATTCTCTTAATTATCTGTATAGGATGGTTGATATGGAACAGACAGATTTCTTTGGTGTTTCTGGTTCTGTTAAATTTGATAAACTAGGTAATCGAATGTCAAAAGTTGTTGTTGAACAACTTCGAAGTAAGTTGTATTGATTGGTATTGTTGCCGACGTTGATACCACACGTATGGGATTTTGTTTCTCGTTAGATGGTCTCTATCATCGGTTGGCTCGTTTCGATGCAGAAAAAGGTTATATCGAATGGTTAAGTGGTGAAGAACCAGACGGTAGTCGTTGTTGGAATTACAAATATAATTATTCTTCAAGTAAACTTTATTATACATAGAACGCATGTCTTCTATCAAAAGGTTTACATATGTTTGTTTTTACTTGCAATCTCTACAGGTCATGACAAACGTCGTTCGGCTCCGTTCGATCAATTACAAATATCTCATCAAGTTCAAGAAATATCTCGTCCATTATATTTAACCATGAGCTGTTTCGCTGCACTTGGTCTCCTTTTTGCTATTGTTTGTCTAATACTAAACATCGTTTATCGAAATCGAAAGTAAGATTTAGTTTTAGTCGAATTTTGTAAAACAAAAATCTCGTGTTTGTTTTTTTTTCTTCTTTTCTAAAGATTTATTTGGCAATCGAAGCCGATGTATAATAATTGTGCTTTGATTGGTGGTATTATCTGTTTAGCTGACGTATTTTTACTTGGAGCCGATAGTCAAACCGATAATCCAACTCGTTTTGTCAAATTATGTCAAGTGAGAAACAAAATTATATTTATTAAAAAGATTTATTTTTCACATTTGTTCTTCAGTTGAAAGGTTCACTGTTAGCTGCCGGATTTTCTCTTTGTTTTGGTGGTTTATTAGCAAAACTTGTACGAACATATCTTCTATCAACAAAAAAGACAATTGTTCGTAGAATTTCTCGTTTTTATCTCCGTCTATTCTCAGTTTGTCTGTCATTCTAGAATCCGCTTTGGTCAATGTTTGAACTTTTTATCATCGTTGGCAGTTTACTAATTATCGATTTAATTGTATTTGTTGTTTGGCATGTCAAAGATCCATTACATTTCAGTTCCGAGGCAACACGTGAAGGTCCAATAACGAATGATGTTAAAACTGTCTATCAATTTCAACAGTGTCGCTCCAATCATCATATGATATGGATTGGACTTCTATATTCGATAAAAGGTATATTAATTGTCATTGGAATATATTTAAGTTATGAAACTCGAGCCAGTAAACTTGAAATGATCAATGATGCACATTTGGTTCGTATGTGTACTTACAATATATTCGTAAGTTAGTTCATTTTTCCATATGAACAAATAGAGACGATGTTCTTCGATCGTATTATAGATTGTTTGTTTGATATCAGCTTCGCTAACACTTATAATTGAACGTAATCAAGATGCTGATTTTGCATTTGCATCCATAGCGATTATTCTTTGTTGTTTTGTCTCATTTGGTCTTATATTTTTACCGAAAATTCTATGCATCATCCGTGGTCGCGATCAACCGTTTTCATCGACTGATAGTAAAACTCATTCGAGAACAAATTCAACGGGCGGCCATAATTTAAATCCCACGACGCAACAATTAAGTAGCGAAGACGAAGAAAAACATCGAAAATTAGTTACAGAAAATGAACAATTGAAAGTGTTAATTGCTGAACGTGAAGCACGTGTCAATGAATTAATAGAAAAATTAAAACAACGAGGAAGCAATATTGTCATACGTGATGTTCAACGATTTAGTGGTAGCGTTGCTACTGGTCATTCAACTATGGCTCATGATGGAGATTTAATAGGCACACATGATTCGACTGCATATGTTATGCGACGTCGATCGACATTCGCTAATCCAATTACATTGAGCACACGTATATCGAATGCTGTACTCGCGACAACAACATCAATAGCAGAGAAAATAATTGAAGTACCATTGGAAGCGAATAACGTTAAACATTTATCGACATCGTCATATCGTGAATCGGTTTGTTGAGAAGAAAAAGAAAATGTCTCGAGTCACAAGAAGAATAAAACCACGCTTTTGTTTTTGATCAGTGTAGCATAATTTCTTTGTATGTATGTATATATTTACATTTATATTGATATTCATGTGTTTAAATTATCTGTTGAATAAGTTTTAATCAAAATCAGTCAACATCTATGGAAAATGAACTTGATCTACGACCTTTTTCTTTTCTGTCATTTTTTGAAAAATACAATTGACAAAATACTAGAAAAATACATTATGATTTTCTATTGAATTGAACTGAACAAGACTGAATCGCATGACAAGTAGATTAACATTGATTGTAATGTAAAAAAGATTGTCTTAGTGAACAACGGTAAATCAATACTCTTCCTTATTAACCGAATACGAGTACGTTCAATTCTATGAAGAGATTACTGATCCTTTTTCATCTAGGAGAGTAATTCTATATTATCTCGAATGTAAATTAGACTGAAAAAATGCACATTCTGTTTTGTTTAATTAGCCAGATGCATAAAGTATGTGTGTCGTGTGTTTCTTTTAATGTAGTCAATGAGCACTATGCAAGTTATTACATATGCTGATGTTAAATGTTATTGACTTGCTTTCATGATTTCGAATATGAATTCGTCTTATCACATTGTCGTAACAGTCAACCATAATTGTTTTGTTATTTAGGATTGATTTGTTTGTAATGATGCTCGTCATATGAGTAAGTCGGATGTTGAATAAACATTCGACTGTTGTTTTACTCGAGAAACAGACATCTGTTCTCTCGTGTGTGTTTAATTGTCTCGATAGAAACCAATCGATCATAATCGTTCTCGCAATGAGATGGACGATATGTTCTTTGAAGAAAACTGACGTCAACTTGATAATTCTTGACGATTTGCATCTCATCAAGTGGATACTTTGAGACTATGAAACTAAATAGCACTATTAGTTAGATTGACGAATCAATATTTATTTCGAAAGGTCAATATTTCCACACGTTAATATGATGAATGCGCATCTATGACAAAGTATTTCGTAATCGTTGCTCAATCATGTTCGACAACAAAGAACATTTTGAATTCAATCATATGTCAACATTTTCATCATTCACTATCTCATCGAGTAAGTTCATATCTCGAATTAGAAGTGTGTTTAATAATTGATTATTGAATAATGCAACTGCTTGATTTACCGTACTAAATGTAAAATCAGTTATTTAAATAATAGCTCTAGAAAAATTATGAATTATTTAATAGCCTTCGATAAAGAAAAATAAATGATTGCGATGGGTCAACTTGGCATCACGCCATGTGACATTAGTTCCATCTAGGCTCAAGCAAACGAACTGATTTTCATTGGTGAATCGTTCTATTTCCATTGAAGTTGTACAAACATATGATATTCTCAATCTTGTAGATTGCATGAGATACTTTTAATAAGATGAATATCGCAGACGTTCACAGAATAACTACTTGTGTGATCGAGAGACTTTAATGTAATTTGGTTGTGGACAAAGGAAATTTTTCTAATCCTTCCTTCTCTAACCTAACATTCCTAGGGTGTAGATAGATGCCTTACAGATCAATAAAATCCAGACAAGATTGTGTGAAGAGATAACTATGAAGCGACTTGCTCTTGTCAACAGAGCACAATGTGCATACATTTGATCGAAACTGGTGGTCGAGAATTGTCAGTAGGAGAACCTAACTCGCACGATTATGTTTTGTAACATGTCCGCATCAGTCAACTTACTTGTATCGAATCGATCATGACTCACATTTGCCTAGTTCGACGTCATGCTCGAACGAATGAAAAAGATGAAATTCTCATCAATGATCTGTTCAATTGAACATTGGATAGATTCAGTAGATTAGCGTCGTAGACTCAGTTTTAAGCTTAACAAAATAATCGAATAAAATGACTCCTTGGAGGATAGTAGCTGATCGCTCAAAGTTTCTGCATTTATAAAAGTAGGAATTCGAATAGAATTTCAATGAACAGGCAAAGACAAAATTTATTCGCTGACGTTTTAAATCAAACTATAAATTATTTTGAAAAATACCTGTACAAAATACACATTACTGTGATTTTCAATCGTTGAAAAATACTGTCTTGAGACAAATACATCCGTTTTGTGAAATATATCTATGGAGAATATGTATAAATTCAACGATACAAACAATAGACTTGATGTGGCATTAACTGTGTCGCGCATGACATTTTGTTACGAGTAAAATTTCCATGTAAGACAGGTATAGATCGACAGTTGTTATCGATGTGACACCACATCACATTGAAATAAGTTTGCTCGTAATCTTCGCTGTTCATCTGCTTCAGATGCTTTTGAAGTGCAACGTTTTATTAATAAAAACCATGATAAGCAAAACTTCTATTAAACATTCTTTAAAGAAGCAGCTGTAAAACGAAGGAACAACCACCAAGCATATAAATGCAAGTCAACTGCACTCTTCATTAAGAAATTTCGAAAATTTTTACAACAACTTGTTTATCTTACAGTAACATATCATTCAAGTATTTCAACTCAGAACTTTCAAAGTATTATTACAAATGAACGTCATATCCAATAAATACAAGATCGAGTGCCATGTAAACATACGAATCATTCTATTTCATTCAATATAAAATCCATATATTCGACTCCATGACCGTACTACACTTCGAAAGTTGAAAACTAAATGACTACTGCTCAGATAAACCTATGTAGTCGTTGGTAATCGATGTTTGAGTACTATAATCGACTGGTCTATGTCAAATAAGGAGGAACTCTATTTCTCTCAGCTTTTAATAACATTCGTCTGCGCTCTGTCGATAGAAACTTTGTTTCTATATTTATTTTCTATTACATGTAAATCTCTAACGCCATCTGTTGCATTTTCATTGCTTCTAAATATGTTACATGAAAATCATGGCGACTACACTTTCAATTTAAAAATCAAATATAAAACTAAGTGAAAGATCAGTAAATAAATCAAATAAATTTTTTTCCTAGCATTTACAAATGTACTGGCTTCAATCATCGACCATTAAAAAAATTCTCTTAATGTGCGTGTGTGTGTGTGTGTGTGTACTTGATGCTGGTTTGCTTTCGTTTGTGTTTTGATTGTCAAGCAAACATTTTCCTAGATGACTCACAATCATTTCTCTATGTATTTGTTAAAATGATTTTTAAGTCGATATGCATGCTGATTTTCGTTTTGTTTCTTTTACCAATACGTATCACAGATTATTTATCTTGAAACAAATGATCAATCAGTTGATTCGATTATCTTGACTGTTTAATAGTGGTTATAATCGATTGTAGCACGTGATTTAAAACAAGTTAAATAAATCGTTACGTATATTAATCGAAAATTGACTTTATTTAATGAGTTAGGCAACTTTTGTTTTTCTCAACACGGTTAAAGAAAAAGATGATTTTTCTCCTCATGAGAAATTAAACTTAAGACATATTTCTATTTTCCTATTTTATTTTCTGATAAAAACACTGATGGTGTTTTTATAATATTCATCGTATTAAGTTGTCCTTTTTCTTCACATAGTTTCATTTATTTCAATTGGATTTGACTGTATCGATATCGGAAGGCAGAAACGAGTCACTTTAGTCGACTCACTATCGTCAGGTAAAGAAGTTAAAAGTTCTACAACAAGTATCAAGTTCAATTTTCTATATCTCTCATTTGAGATTGCAAAAAAACAATGAAGTGTTCGATTGATTGAACTCGACATTGCATTAAGATTAACATGATAGTACTTTTGTTTTCTTCGTGATTCGTTAATTAATCAATGAGTTTCGTCGTTCAACTTCAATTGATAATAAGCATGAGATTCATGTTTTGTTTTCATAGCTAAAAAAAGAATTGCATACAAACATTTTCATCGATGTTATGTTTCGTTTGTTTTAGAATTACATGTAAATAAAACCATTCCTATAACTTCATTCAAAAGAAAAACACATATGAGTCAAGACGACATTCTTCAGTCAACGAAGTCCGTTATTCAAGGCCTTGATGCATTAAAAAATGAACATGGTAAAATGCTTGAAAATGTTACCGACTCCATGAATAGTTCATTGCAAATCGATACGAATAAGCTCGAAGAAAAAGCTGGCTTATTGAGAAAATCGATGGATATGATTGAATTAGGTAAAAATTTGTTCTAGTCGAAAAACGACAACATCTAAATGAAGACCATGAAAATATTTATATTCTAAGGTATCGGTGAAGCTCAAGTAATGATGCAATTAGGAAATCATCTGCAAAATCTTGAAGCTGAAAAACAAAAATTACGCACACAAGTTAAACGTCTATGCCAAGAAAATGCTTGGCTAAGAGATGAATTAGCGTCAGCTCAAAAGAAACTACACGAATGTGAACAAGCAAATGCTGGTTATTCGGTCGAAATCGAACATTTGAAATTCCTTAAAGATGTTAAACAATATGATTTAAATGAAAACGATTCATCGACAAACATTAATCCATCGTCACCAAACGTATCTTCTGGACAAACAACAGATCTTGTTAATGATTTATTTCCGAATGATGATGACATTTATATGGATCAACAAGATATGTCCAGTGAAACAAATCAATCGAAGCGATTTGGCTCCTATGTTGATTTAACGATGTCGCCATCGCAATCAGCTACTGGCTCATTTATATCAACTACTGGCTATGAAATACCAGCTCGATTAAAAACTCTACATAATTTAGTTATTCAATACGCATCGCAAGGTCGATATGAAGTAGCGGTACCCTTGTGTCGACAAGCACTTGAAGATTTAGAAAAAACGTCAGGCCATCAACGTAAATATTATATTTATTTTTCAATTCTTCTTCATTGAGAAAATAATTTTCTCACGTTCTATGTTTCACGTATGCCTTTACGAGTTTGTGAACGTCATTAAATCGAATATGTTTATTACCGATAAAACTAGAAACGATGCGTGACATTCGCTTAGCTTGCTTTGAAATAATTGAAATGTAATTCAATAGAAATATGATTACGTTGAATATTAATATCAATTCGAAAAACATTTCTTCAGACTTTTCATTCGTCAACAGGATACATCACGAATTCGTGTAATAGAATCATAAGAAATTTGTAGATTTCACAAAACAATCATCATAACACATATTTGACAATATATCATCAAGCTTCGTCTAGATTTTCAACGAACAAAAATCATATACGAATCAATTTGACAAGAGGAAATTCTCGAGGAGCATTTCAATCTTGTAATTAATTCTCACTTTTATCTGGAATGAGAGAGAGAGAGAGAGAGAATGCACACTCGACGAAGACACTTTCTACTTGAAAAGAAAAAAGTTCAATTTCTGTGAAAATGACATTCTCATGAGAAAAGAACTCTGTCACGTCCTATATCTTGACATGCCCTGCCGAACAGTAATAGCGCCATTGGTTACAACAAAGTGCTTTCAAGACTTCTGGAATGCAACATCGAACTTTGAGATAAACAGAGAAAAGATTTCGCATTGCAGCCCCGGAAAAAAAGAAAATTTTCAGGCAAAATATTGTGAAACAAAAGAAAAACATCATGTCGTAAATAAAATATCAGATTTCACTGACGCAGTTTATGTCGATTCTTCGTTTTGCTTGAAGAACATGAACATGATGTTTTTAAGATAAAAAAAGAACAACGAAAATAATTATTCAATATATTCAGAATTTCTTTTTAACTTTTTAATTGAAATCTCTGAAATATTATTCTATTAAAGTGACACTAAACCGTAGTGTCTACTAATCAACATGTCAGTAGATCGAGAATTAAAAAACATCTGAATAACTTTATGAGCAATAGAATTATGCCAAATATCTATTAGTTAGAGATTCTATTTTGACGAAGTTTTCTTTTTAATCTATATCCATAGATCCTGATGTTGCGACCATGCTTAATATACTTGCTCTTGTTTATCGTGATCAATCGAAATTCAAAGAGGCAGGTGTTCTACTCAACGATGCATTGGCTATTCGTGAAAAGACACTCGGACCGGATCATCCAGCTGTTGCTGCTACATTAAACAATTTGGCTGTTCTCTACGGTATGTCGTGCGAACATATTCATTCGATCTGTCGTCATATGTCATTGAGCACTTTTTCAATTTAGGTAAACGAAACAAATTCAAAGAAGCCGAAGTTTTATGCAAACGTGCTCTTGATATTCGTGAAAAATGTCTCGGATCATCACATCCCGATGTCGCTAAACAACTTAATAATCTAGCGTTACTTTGTCAAAATCAAGGAAAATATGACGAAGTTGAATCGTATTATAAACGTGCTATAGAAATCTATACGAAAACTCTTGGCATTGATGATCCTAATGTTGCTAAAACCAAAAATAATCTTGCATCGGCCTACCTTAAACAACAAAAATACAAAGAAGCCGAACAAATCTACAAAGATGTTTTAGCACGTGCACAAGAAAAAGAATGCTTAAATAAATCGTCTTCAATACCCCAACAACAACCACAGCAGCAGCAACAACCAGAGACACAAAAATCGCCACAGTCAAAAAGTGGAACAGCAGGAGGAAATTATGATGCACAAGGCGGATGGTATAAAACAATTTTAACTGATCAACCAACGGTAACAACAACATTGAAAAATCTTAGTCTATTGTATCGTCGTCAAGGAAAATTCGAAGCAGCTGACACATTAGAAAATTGTGCTGCTAAAGCTCGAAAAGATCCGCAAGCAATAATTCAAGCGCTTAATTTTGTTAAACAAACGAATTTACCTAATCAACAACAACAACCACCATCCTCAGCTTCTTCATGATCTTTGCTTCTTATTCTTTCTCCAATTATCATTCTGAACAGTGGAATATTTCTATCGATCATCCGAACTTTGCTTTTTTTTCTTCTTTTTTTCTTCTATCTTTCTTGTTCATTTTTAAACTTTCATGAAAATTTATTTCTAATTGCGATTCACTGCATTGATCTTTTGTTTATCCTTCTTGCTATGTATATGTTCATTGTATCGAAAGCTATAAGCAGTCCAAATAAACAAAAAATCTCATTTTCTCTTCCAAACTTTTTATACAGAGGAATTCAGTGGATTGAAGAACGTTGTTATCGATAACATGAAATTTACATCGATTTGAGACATTCAGAGACAGAAGATATTCATCACAAGAGCTACTCTTAGTATCGTTCGAATGAAGAAATGTTGTACGAAATCCTGCTCTCGTACATGCCTTTACAATCACGTATATTTCCCAACAACGAAGAATGATAACCTAGTTTGAATAGACAAGCGTAAATCAGTGAAATAAGTTCAGTGTTTTCCGTTCAGTATTGCTAGAACGAAAAACACTGATTCATTGAAAATAAACTTATAATACAGAATTTGAGCACGGCATGATCGTCAAGTTACGAGTAACTATAATCAACATTTGATTTTTATAGTCTAGTAATTTCACTTCAGTATTTTTTTTCGGCAGAAACAAATACGGCCTACATAAAATTCATATATTTTGAGAACTGTTCGTTTTTCTCGATACGATCTATCTATCCCTGTGTACGATTTCACGATTAACATCAAAATTAATTTTACACGACGCTACTATCGATTTATATTATCTTCATATTGGCTATAGAATACGCGTTTGATAATATTTGTCAACATCATATACAACGGAATGTTTTCTCTAAATAATAGTAACTTCATTTGAATGAACTCAAAAATAGATTATTCGACTTTTATACTTTAAATTCGTTGCCACGTTCTGCATGACATTGTTTCAAACTAAACCGAATTAATTGTGTCGTACTATTGTCAATTTCTTCACTTTAATTTTCGATTGGTTGACAATAATATTAGACAGGAAATTAATGGGATTATTGGTATTCAAGAAACTTTCATGGTCAATGCACTTTATAATGCAATTAGGTGTGTTTTTTTGAAATGTAAACGCGCATTGCTTCAAGATATAAATAAACATCGACAATAGTTTTAATAGCTGCTTTTCTCGAAGTATTTCTAGGAATACGAACTGTAACTTTTGGATCGAGCATCAATGTTGTATAGTTTCGAGGACTTTCGAACGAAGACTTCAATGCATTATTACAATTTCTTGTCTAAGTTCAGACAATAATAACTAATATCTTACAATCATATGATCTTATGTTGATTGAATAATTCATAGAAAATATTGTAGAATTTGCTAATGTCGCGTATATGCAGAGAAACGATTAAGTCCCGAAGATTTTTACAACCCAACAGACCGTCAGAATAATATTTGGGATAGATCTATCCGAGAATTCAGTTTTTGTGTACTCAAAAAGAGAGTACACTCTAGAATCGATCAGTGTGCCCGGCCGGTCGGCGTTTTACACGATAAATCATTACAATTACATTCGATTGAGCTGAAATTTTATGCGCAGAATTGATTGTCTGATGAAAATATCTCAGTCGAGTTCGAAGATGAGAAGGATCCGGCAAGAAATGGTCGAGTTATCGGAAAAATTGTCATTTTTCACCAAACAATCCCTGAGATGGGGTACAGGGAGTTTTTCAAGAAAAAAAAATTTTTCTCTAAATTATCCACAACGTATAGAAATCGACTCAGTCTTTAACATTGATTACGAATCTGATATTAGTTTTGAACCAAATCGTAGCTTTCTAAAAAAAACATTGCCAGAAAATGAACAAAAACTGCATCCAGAAAACAAATGCCCAGATATGTCTCAGATGACCACTAGTTTTGAGGTTTACCAGTGCACACATTCTAGAATGACTGATTTGTCTCATTGACTTTTTGAAGTACACATAACTTTCGGACTTAAGTGTGAAGAGTTTTCACATTTATTATTGAATGTAATCATATTAACAGAAGATGATGAATCGAGCATAAAAACTGACAACATATTTGAATCAGAGATCCGCTGAAGTTCAACTACGTCTGATTGAGTAGAGTTCTGATTCTAAGAGTTGAATCAAAGCAAGTCTGTGTTCTATACTCGAGTGAATAGGAGCAACATGAGAAAGAGAACTTCAAAGGTGACTTTCAAAAAACAAACGTGCAAGAATACTAACGGTAACTGGCGAGAGATGAAAAATGAAGACTTACATCCCACACATGAGTAGGCAACGCGTATTGTGTCATGTCAAAATACGGATCATGATGAAGATAGTAAGAAGCATTAAATTAAAAGAAGAAAACAGATTAAATCTCGACGATATACACGGTTTCATTAATTACGTAGTAATACATTCTATGCATCATTGATTGATCTAACAGCACGACAACCTAAATTAATAACCATAATTACTTTTTTTTGTCGGGTTAGTGATTCTTTGAAACACATTGGCGTTCATAAAAGAAATCACATTAACTTAATTCGATATATCTCGGAATCTTTCGTGTCAAGTGAACTGAATAGCAGAGTTGTTATCGAATGAAGTTGTTTGTCCTATTCTATGATCCATCGGATCAGTGATGCATTTTTGTTGCGAATCATTTGTTCGTCGGTGAAGCTTGGAATAATCTATAGAAGTATCTGTCCTCCTATTGTGTTCACGGGCTAAAAATACGTAGACCAATAAAGCAGCTCTAAATATGTCAGCAAAGTGTTCTTGTGTAGTTGAACAAGAATCGACATCAAGGGTTCTAGAAATGTGAATAGTAGACTTCATATTTATTATATTTTAAAGTGGAGAAACTGAGCGGATAAGTAATTCCATGACAATAGAAATAGTTATGAGTGTGACTCTAATGCATTTTATCAACGAATATTGACAAACGACATAATCGATAAAATTGATACTTTCTATATTTTTGATCAGATACAATATATGCACATGGAGGTGTATTCGTGTTGAAACGAATGGAAAATTTAGTTTTATAAGTATCAATCCACATGAAAGTCATTCGTAAGAAATATTTCAAACGGGATCGTATCGATTCTATATTGAAAAAAAATCCGAGACATTGATACGAATTACATAGAAATAATTCTATCGATGATAGTCATTTAGATTATAGTGAATTTTAAAATTACTGTTCTTTGGTCTTGCTCATTGTTTCATTATACTCTCATCATTGTCAGTCCATCGACAAGCGAAAATAAACAAAACATGGGAAATTTTATTTGATTTCGAATCTTTTTTTAACTTAGCGTCTTCTACAGAGACAACAATTTGTTTGATTGATAACTGTTAACTTAAATGACATATACATCTTGGAATATTAGATATCAATAAACGTGTTTTTCATAAAGACTAAATAAAGATTTTCGTTATTTTATTTGGTTCTATGATACAGATATCATTGAATAATATGAAGCAAAAGAAACCATGATTTCATAACAGATTATTACCTATCATACGCTCTGAAAAGTCCATCTCTTGTACGTACATATATATATATATATCAATAAACATATATGTATTGTTTAGTCCTAAAAATATCTTCGATGACGATTACATTTACTTTGTTTTATCATCGTCAAATAGAATGTAAACAGCGGATATTGACGCTTACTTTGAAACAGAAAAATAAGTCAATATGATATTTGCGTGACTCAAACACGGATATCCTATTTCATTTTTTTTTCTATAAAGGCGTTTCAACTAAGTAAAATCTCAAAAATAAATATTCGTTTAAACGCATCGATGACTAATACGGCGTATGCGTCGTATTCTGTAAGGATAGTAAGCTGAATGAACGCAGGTAATACATATGACTTTGTATCGAATCATAGAGAAGTCAACTGTTAGCCATACACACACTGTTCATACTTGAGTTTTTATCGATTTAATAAATACAATCATCATACAAAAGAAAGACTCTGAAAGTCATAAAATAAATATTCAACAAAAATATAAAACAGTTCATCTGACACATTAGAGTTTTCGTTCACAAATATGTCTAATGACATCTCGAAGAGTTCCGGCCTGTGGCCACAAATTATCAAGAATACGTTCAGCCTGTTCTCTTTTGATAGAAATACGTTCTCGAGTTTTTTCAATGCCCAACAAACTAACATATGTTATTGTTTGATTTTGTACATCGATATTTGATAATTTTCCCGTATCATCGGTATTACCTTCGACATCAAGTAAATCATCTTTCATCTGAAATAAAATGCCCAGTAATTTTCCAAGTTCACGAAGATGCTCTAATGTTTCATTGAGAGATTCGCCTTGATCAGCAAGTATGACTGGACAAATGAGAACGATTTCAATAGCTTTACCAGTTTTCAATTCAGCAATACGATCGAGCTCATCGATAGTTAATGATTTGTTCATTCTCGCTGCTTGTAAATCAAGAAATTGTCCATGACAAAGTTCATCCATCGATTGTGATAATTCGGCTGTTACTCGATTGATACTTGCATAAGAAAAATTCTGTTGACGAAGATCAACAGTCACAAGTCGAATGGCATGTGCAATCAAATTGACGGCAGCCAATTGTGCTCGTCCTTCAGTTAGCGATGCCGGCATTTCATCACTATCACTTTCAATTGGCATGTGAAGTGTTGGTTGACCGCGCCTTAACGGCGCATTGTCCTGTGCCGGTAAATCATCAAATATTAGACTACTTGTATGAAGATATTCAATAGCTTTTGCAAGTGGTATGACACGTTGAACATCAATATTACAGATTTGTGCAACAATCAGAAGCATCAATGGTCGAAGACGTTTTCCGCCAGCCTTTAAACTATGATTTATTCCATGAATAAGTGGATCGTGTCGATTCGTTTGTATTGCTAGTTGATTTTCAATTAACGATAAATGATCATATGCATACGTTTCGATTTTGCGATGATTAAGTGAATAATGTATGGCAAACTTGTTTATAAAACGAAATATTGATTTTTCCGGATCACTCACACGATCGAATAGATCAACTAATGACAGAGTATATTTATATAAATCTGGGTATGATTTCTTAGTGAATATTGTTAAAAATTCATCCAAACGATCTTTCAATGAACGTAGCGTTCTTATGATTCGACGTCCGAGAAATGCACCCGTGTCTTTCTCTCGTTGACTTTGTATGTATAAATCTTCACTCACGAATAAAAATACAAAAAACGGATTCAATGCTGAATTATTATGTTCAGCAAAGTAAGTGACAGGTGTCAACGATTTCTCTTGAAGATCTTCATCAAAATCACGGCAATCATCTGTCAATTGTCCTAGAAATGGCATCGTCCACAAACGTTGACTTTCATGTACCATTCGTGCGCCACCCATAAAGGCTGTTGCTGTATACGTAAAATGAGATTTCAATAATGAGCCAATATAAATATCAATATCATTGTTTTTCAATTGTTCGGGATTCTTTTTATCGAATCTTTGCGAACGAAGAAGTAAAGCAAGATCTGTAAATGTTTGTTCAGCTATGGTATTCGTCGATGTTAGTTGAGCAAGACTGTGAAAAGTCTCAATTAGAAGTGGTGTTACAGGTAATTTGGGAAGAGCTGCCGGATCAAGTTTGTGACCACATAAAATACGTTCCATTTCAATTAACCACTTATCAATATCAATATCTTGTTTTTGTTGTTCGCTGTGAATATCTTGCAGTCCATCAACAAGTGCATAAGCAACACCGTAATAGAAACCCATTTGCAATGATTGAAAGAATTTTATATCTAATTCATCGTGTTCATTGTTTTCAGCAAAACTGTATAAACGAGCAATGCCAACACCGATTGTCGTTCGTATGAGACGACTGAATGCGCCGTGTTTCGTGAAATTCAATGGTAGAGT
Organism: Rotaria macrura; assembly: GCA_900239685.1. Lineage (NCBI taxonomy): Eukaryota > Metazoa > Rotifera > Eurotatoria > Philodinida > Philodinidae > Rotaria > Rotaria macrura. Next base: position 81,304 of record OENT01000488.1, on the reverse strand, counting down.
TTGCAGAGCTACTTTCCATTTTTCTATTAACCATGTCCATTGATCAATGTAAACGTGCGGCGAAAGAATATTTTCAGATGATAGACTCGTATCGAATTGAGAAAATAGAGAGCAGGGCATCTCGATTGTATTGGATTGTATTGAATGCACAAGAAGAGATATTGTATTCAAAAACATATGAATCAGTAATATAAATCGTTCTCTAACGGAATCTTTCTTGTTGCTGTGACTATCCAATGAACGACCGAAACGTAAGAACTAAAAAGAAAAATTGAACTTTGCTAGGAATGTGAAAAAGAAAAGAAAATTTACCATAAAATCGTCGGCTAGATTTTTTAAATTCATCGAATAGGCACGTTTACTTTTAATAAGAAATAATGCTTTTGAAATAAAATTCGATGATTTTGATACCGTATGTAAATCATTTGCTTGAGGTCTTTTAATCATTTGTTCCATTCCAAGATTAATCATTTCTTTGAGTATGTTTAAATTTGGATATTGCCGTTTTTTATAGTCGTCAAACATCTTTCGTAAATGTTCACGCGCAAAGTTATCTGCTCTCTTATATTCAACATTTAAATCAATTTTTTCTCTATCTTTCAACGGAAGACAATCATCATCTAATTTCTTCGGTGTTATTATTTCTATGATATACTGTTGATATTTTATTAAAAGTTCCTTGTCACTAAAATTTGTTTGCGAAAACAAGACTTTAGCTCGTGCTATTTGTAAATTGCGCCATTGATTATGACTATTGTTTGATGAAAAAAGTTCGTCTGTTAAAACTAATCTTTTCAATTCATGCTGAGAATCGATCAATGATCGTAAATGTGGAATATGAGAATTGATTCTGTCCAGTGTATCATCGATCCATTGAAAGATTTTCTCGTCGGACACATAGGATTGTTCGAATTCTTTCGATAGATATTTTACATCACGTTTCAAACGTCGACGCATGCGAGAGAGTGAATTTAAATGAAGAACATTTCTCGACGTCTCTCGAGAATATTGTTCTAATTTAATAAAAACAAACGTTTCGACTTTTTGTCTTTGTTCACATTCTTGTTGTTCGAGGTTGGCAACATCATTAATCGAAGAACTAGTGGAATTAATCGAAGGATGAATGCCATGACCAAAACATGACCAAAGACAACATTTTATTTCAACGTTTGTTTTAGGCACTTGTTTGTCTGCAAGAAGCAAAAGAAATCATGAAAATAAGCGCACGTGATGCAAACATGTTCGACAGCAACTTACAATTTGTATGCATGTCAACGAGAAATGCGACGTTGCAAGAGACACAACTTGGATTGCTACACTGGATTTTCTTAGAATGAAAGGAAAAAAAATATACGTTTTTTATATCGAAGAGATCAAATGACGTTCACTCGTTTTCTTTATTTCAAGGAAGCAACTATATGCTGTCGTCACTTTTGTTTTATTGCTTGAGCGCACATGCATAGAGACAAGTTACATCCTACTAGCTGATGTTCTTAACGAAATATTCTTGAAAGGTGAGAACGGAACTGTTCGTCACAAGTTTACGTACCACAACAAATTATTCATACTATGAAATACTTCTGAAGCATTTTCTTTCAAATTCGAACGTCGTAAGATGTTTAGGTAACGACTGACATCAACTAGGAGAGAATTAGTAATGTGTTGTGTTTACGTACTGACAAATATAGATTTTTTATGACAGAAAAAATAAAAAGGAATAAAAATTCAATATTTATTGAAGAACGTTAGAAATTTAAAAATAATTTTCTATTGTCTCATAATTTTGAAAACTATCAACATCGACGCAGTCTCTCTCAAGGCTATTCCAATTGATCGTATGTCAATAATTGTCGTTTTAAATCGTGCTAGTTGATTTTCCTGATTGCAACGGTGTGACTTACCTTTCGTACTTCTGTCAATAGTTGTTCGTCATTTTTATTAATAACGATAATATCATACCGTAGACGGTCAATATGATACTTCATTAATAATTTGAAGGAATAGGAATCATCATCGGATTTGTTGTTATTTTCATGTTTCTTTTTCTTTATTGACTTTCTTTGTCTCTGTTAATATTGATCTGAAATTTCAGATTTTTCTATTCTAATAAAACGTTATCAAAAATAAATCATATTGATTAGCTGTCAGTGCAGAATAGTATTCGTTGTACCTTTCTTCTATTCTCTTGTCTCATTTTTATTCGAGGAAAACATCGTGGAAAAGATTCGTCCGAAGTATTTATGATTTATTACTGTTTAAATTTCTAAGTTCTATGTTTATCGAGAAGGCAATTCGAGATATTCCATCGACTATCTATGACTTTGTTAAGTCTAGTCGGACATCGTTTTAAATCCATGGGAAAATCTAATTTGAAGAACACAACTTCATGAATGTGTATCTTTATGAGCAGACTCTGCTTATTTATTATAGTAATTGTGAAAATGAATCGTACTTTACTTTACAAATCGTATTAAATTACGATCATCGATGAAACATATACGTTCTAAACTACGTATCAAATAACAATACTGACAATTTACCATTAAGTAACATGTGATGCAAAAGTCTCGACAAAAATGTCGATAACTTATAAACGAGTCAAGATAAGTTTCATTGGAAAGAGCAAAGTCTGAGCGAAAAATTTTGTACCTCGCATATTTTCAAAAAACGAATCTGACAAAGAGAAAAAGTCATCAAGTCAAACAGCTGTAAAAACAGTTCTTGCAACGTTATTGCCGCTCGACAAAATTCTATTTCGAACTTCATGTATCAAACTTGAACGAAAAATATATCCAAATGTAGTGCCTCAATAACTTCATCAATATCTACATTGGTAATAAGTGTTAGATCAATTCTTGGTTCTTTAATCAAACACGTTTTAAGCATGGCATTGTTTGTAAGGTCGAACCGTTTGCAAAAGTTATCACTAAGTAAGATAATTGGTCATCATTGTCGGAAATAATCTCTGAACTCAATTCTTTTCGCGTTATTTATTCGAAATATATCCGATCGTAATGATTTTGTAGGAAAAAAACATAATTGAAAAAGGATTTTTTTAATTATTGTGAAAAGCTCAGGAAAGAAGAACAACTAACTTATGTAATTATTTCCAGAAAAAGATATATTTAGTATGAAAACGAAGAGTAAATTTAAGTTTCAATATACCATTGGAAACAATACTTTTTTATCCTACAAAAATCATCATTCAAAATGTTTTCGATTTTGACTTTTTCTCTTTTTCAGATTCGTTTTTTGAAAATATCTGAGGTAGAAAATTTGTAGTTCAGACTGTGCTCTTTCCAATGAAATATATTTTGACTCGTTCATAAGTTATCAAGATAGTTAAATAGATTCCGACATTTTTGCCAAGACTTTTGCACCGCATATTATCTATTTGAAATACAGATCACATCAGACCTCCGAATGGGATAGGATGGGACGAGAAATTCGTTCCATTGGACAAATTTTCTTCATCTCATCCCATGGGATTTTCATGCAGCATAAAACTCTATTACTTATCAAATATATTGTAAAATTTTCATGTTGCTGAAAACTCCATTATTTTTTCACTCTTCAAATACAATCTATTTTAACAAATATAAGAAGAATTAGCTTAATTCCCTTATACCCTCGACAACACTTTAAAAAGTAATTAGCACGACAATAATGCTTTTGAAAAACATTATTCTTAAAAGGACATCGACGTTTTTCTACTTCATTTCTTGCCTTTCTGATTAATTGCAACATACAAGGGCGTTTGAAGTCGCAATTCTTTGTCGAAGGAGGTATATTCAGATTCTCGAAAAAGGAATCTACCGAAATCTCCAAAGTTTCCGTCAAACCGATAAATACAAACTTCGGATATTAGATAATCTTTGGAAGCACCAAACAAGTCAGAATACAAACGCTTGGAATTTCCGAAACTTCCAAAATTTCTTTTTTTGGAATTCTAAACATTGTTGGAGATTCATGAGACTTTAATCCCAAAGGACTCATGATGATGATCCGGGAATGGTTACATGATCGAAGAGCAACCCTCAATAGAAAACAAGAACGAACGAAATACGAGATTACTTCTCGTCAATGCCTACGAACGTCATCTCTTATACACAAAAAATATCATAATCGAAAAATCCATAGAACGCCCCATCCCGTCCCAAGCATTCATGTGTCGTTCCAACACATATCATGGGATGGAATTGTCTCATTCCATTTTAGAGCTCGGGGTCACGTCAATTTCTAAAATAGAATTCGAATCGATTTTTTTTCAAGTACCAACGATCTACGAAAGTTCGATCAAACGAAGTGATTCCGTTAGATTTTCTTGAAAGAATTAGTTAATGATCGATTATCACGAAAAGCAATAAGATTCGGATAATTCTAACTGTCATATTCATATACAGAATGTGTCCTAAATATATTCACGATACAATATTTCGTCCCTGCCCCCACTTGAAATAATCTGACTTTGCTGAATTAAATATATCTTATACAGTGAGCATCTTGTACGGATATTGCTAAAACTGTTTCAGATAATTTTGTACAACCGATCTTTCGTCATAATCCATTGAATGGTAATCTTCCTAGAAGTTGAGTATCTCAACCAACCAAGCTGAGAACTTCAGCAACAATAGATGTCTTTTAGTTCTAATCACAATAAAAATGTCGAATATTTGTCTGTCTCTAGTCACGACATATAAACACGAAATCCTCCTACAATGGTGATTCTTATCAGGGAGATCGTTAGAATATTTAGAACTGAATTCTTCGAGCTGAAATTTTTACTATATCCATACAACCCAGCGATATATACAAACGAAAAAGAAAACTTTTGTTTTATTGAATAAGGTGCTCTTGAAATATCGAGTTCTCAATAAATTCACCTTTTCCAAGGATGACTACGGTAGGAGTTGTAAAAGAACTGCATTAAAAATGGGCTATTCAAAATTATCTGAAGCAGTTTTTGTCAATATCCGTACAACTTGCTCATTGTATAAAATATATTGAATTGAGCAAAGTCAGATTATCTCAAGTTGGCATGGATGACTCTTATCGAAATTGAAAATCTTATATTGCAGCATTTCTTTGAAAAGTCATGACTCAAATGCACATCTAACGATTGTTTTGAAATGAAAAAGAATTCTGAAGCGTTCTTCTCTGTTACTGGAGTTAAAATGAGCTCAAAACTCATTGAGCCGATATGAAAACATTGTTTTGTCTTGGTATCGTAAATACATTTATGGTATACTCTGTAAATTATCATAAAACGCAAGATTTCTTATAACGAAACCTATCAATAGCATATTCGTTTGTTTTAAACGATTGCATTCTTCGGATTTAGTTTTCAATGTTCTAAATATATATTGGCAAAATTGATTGACGTCATATTCAAAAGTTAGATTCTATCATCAACACACTACCATACGATACCAATCATTCGATCGAACATCTGAATCTAGATGAAATAAATTATCGTGCATCGTATGGCAGTGTTTCCTCTACCTAATACAGATAAACATCAACTACATCAAATGTCAAGATATAATCGAATTAGTAACAAATCAACGATGATACAAATATCCGTGCTATTTTAAATTTACATATATATTCACGTCTGTTTCTCGTTCATTGTAAAAATCAATTCTCGATTTCATTGATTACAAATTATTTATGAAGATTTATGTTCGTCTATTGATTGACGTCGCACATTCGTAATAGTTTTAGTTGACAAGAAAAACAAGATGATCAACATCACCCACTACTATTGTTTATTATATTTTTGATACAATTGTTATATATCTATCGTTCACAACTACTTTCGGATTCAACTGCATAGTGATAGACATATGCTTTATACTAAAATCAAACTTAGTTCATTAGGCACGCACCAATATTCACTTGTGAATGTTCTTTAATTAGTAATTGTTTATCTGTGGCCGAAATCGTCTCGGTGTTGAGAAGTAATTTATGACGAAAGGAGTTTGTAAAATCTATTTCAAATTTCATTATCTCGTTGCCATTATCAAGATGATCATCACACGTACAGGCACGCAACCAGGATTTTTGTTTGGGGGGGAGACCAAAGTTTTTGGATCTTATTTATATATTCACAAATCAAAATCAAAATAAATAAATATTTGTTAGGGAAGACAATCAATTAGATTAATTTGTAAAACTTATTTGATGTTTTGATTTAGCGAATTCATCAATGATACTGTCGATATTCAGTTTTTCATCAATGTCTTTATGAGAGACCGAAAACGAATCGAATTGTCGGATGATTCGATTTCACTTCCGAATCGCAACACTGAGTGTCATTTTCAAATATTTTTCGCGTTATACGTCCTGTCGTTGAAACACTTTGCTGGAATACCACCGCTGAGTGGCAGTTCATCGCTGCTCGACAAATTATCGTGCAACGAAGTTCGAGGTTTGACTTCTCAAAAGTAAACACCATTCTCTTTATTAACTCAGTCGGAAGTAACAGTGATTGATAATTCTGTTTCTACTATAGTTCGTCTCTGCGTCATTGCAATGTTTTTCTGTATAGCCTTAATATTGTTCAGCTACCTACACGTGCGCTTGCAGCTTCGTACTGATAGAATCCGTGGATGAAAGTTGAGATTTTATTGCTTCTAAAATCCCATATGTATACTAAAACATTCAGACCAATTCTGTAGAACCTGAATTCAAGAGAACAACTCCCATGGTGATTAGCATTTTCAAAAACTTTGGAGAAAATCATTGGCGTCCAACGAAATCCAAAGCAAGCTGCAAAAACCTAAAAGATCTCAGTTCTAGTTGCAAATCATGTCAAAAATTAACCCATAGATTAAAAAATCCTTGGTATTGTTACTAAAACGTTTTGCAATAATCGGAAGATTTCAGCATTCTCAGGAAATTCAAGACAATGCGGGTACATGTGGATTAGAAGTGCATTCTGAAAAATAGATAAGACAGTTCTTTCCCTTAGTTAAAATTTTTAGATGCACCCATACTCAATCACCTTTTTTTTATGAAATTAATTTTTCCGTGTCTAATCTGTTTTTTGTATTAAAGAATACCACCCATCGAAACAGATGATGCTTATCATGGCTGCACAAAAGCTCTATAAACAATGTTGCGATCTTCTGTTATATATGAGTCGAATCGAATTGAGATTTTTCTATTCGTTTCGGTCTCTGATGTTGATAACAGGAAAAAAATATACTATCAATGATTTTTCTTTGGGGGGGGGGATTGATCCCCCCCCCCATAATCCCCCCTTTGAGTGCGTCACTGCACACGTATAGATCAAGAGTATAGTTGTTGAAATCAATCGGTTTTAGAAACGGAAGAATCGAAACAATAGAATCAAAGATTATTTCAAAAATCCAACCATCATTTTTATCACGCATTCACGAAATCGAAACAATATTTCGGAGGACAGATTTAGTTAACAGTAATTTCGAATTTATATACAGAAAAGAAAAATCTCACCTATCATCAACTAATAACGTTTGAAGATAATTTTCAGTTAGCACTTAAAAAAGTCGAAGAAAGAAATCAAAAAAACAAAACTTTCATGGCTATCATCGGTACGATACATTTGAATTTAATATTTCGAAGGTGATAATTTTTAATCACTAATGATAAAACCGTGTCCCCTCCATTGACGACTTTTTTTCTTATAATCGAATAGAAAAAAATGTTCGCAAAGAAGAATCTGGAGGAGGACGATGGAGAGAGAAAAACGACGGCAAAATTGAAAACTATCATAAAATAAAAGTATCGACATTATGAAACGAATTGAACATAGTTGCAAGCAGACGATCAATGTTAGATGCCTAGTTTACGAGAAGCTACTATCTGACGAGAGTCAATCCATTGATGAGCATCATGTATTTTCCAGGTCATTCTTTTATCAATGCTTGTAACAAAAGTATTAAAAACCCTTAAAATGAATTCGATTAAACTTTTGATTGCTAGCTACGATAGCTGTGCTAAAATGCCGAGAGAATTGGCTCAGGATGTATACAGCGCCGATGTAACGTTACATGAGCGTACTAGAGTAAAAACATCGTTTGTGGATGTTGATGGAAACCATGAAATTCAGTATCGAAAAGTTATACACTAACAAAACGTAAAATGTTTCTTTTCTTCTCATTTATGTTATCATTTTTTTAACGCTGATAAATTAACTAGTATGTTCATTCCGCAGCCTGTGAACATCATACTACTAAAAGTGTCGGCAATTATAAACTAGTGATTTGCTCTCGTTACTCATTCAGTTGTCAAGGATGAATTTTAACATCATTCTGAAACGTGATTCTCTACGCCTGACAATATTTCAACGGGAAAAACGTAGATCGCGATATTCCAGCATCCTACTGAATTCTGAAATTTGATGGGATTCATCGAGATGTCCGTTGTCATAGTTTCATTGATAAAAAGTTTTATTTATGATTTTCTAATTTTTTTCCTACTTTTAAGTAACAAATGAAAATTGTCTTGGGGCAATTTATTCCTTGCATGTTTTTGTTTGACGGCAACTAGCCTTTCTGTAGCGAGGTTAACAATGATACTCAATTATATTATTTATTTATGCTATTCGTATGAAAAGAAAACATTGAATGCATTTTCTATTGCACTACGCAGAGAGTCGATCTATTTAGTAAATGAAACTAAACTGAAATGTTACAGATTTTTATTACCATGCGATGTTCAATATTTAACTATTGTTTAAAGAATAGAAATATTCTGTAAAAATGCTGATTCATTGTTTTCTCATCTGTTCGATGTGATGCAGATCAAAGCAAGCTGAAGCATTGTCGAAATCAGTGTTGACACATATTCTGTCATGTTTGTATTCTATGAATAACATGAAACTAGAGAATACGATATGATGTCTATCGCACTATTTGATTCTCTCTTATATCCAATTCTATCTTATTACACGATTGGATGTAATCAATCGTGAATATTTTTTCGACGTTGTCTGTAGGCAAGTGCTTACTGCTATTAAAAGACATGAAGGAGAGTAAGTACTCGTTCTTTTTATCACATTATTTGCTCTATTCTTTTTTTCATGCGTTCAAAAGAAACGAGGAGACGAGAAACAAGAAGAAGAAATAACGTTACGAACCGACGTTCATTCGCTTGTCATCCATTGACATCTGTATTCTATCCTATCATTTCTTCTATTTGGTGGAGACACACAATCACTGGTCTTCTTTTTCTTTTCTTTGTCCGCATGTACAAACAACATACCAAATCTACATGTGTTTCATATAGACAAGCGCAAAAAACAACACACAACAACAATGTATATCTCCATATGATCTATCAATATCTATTCGTACTTCTATAAACATGTATTTAGATTTATTCATTCGTTCATGTCGATGCAAAATGTAGTCAGTGTGTTATAATAATCGTAATTGACTAATTCTCAAAAAGAAGATGTTCAACTTCTTTCTTTTTCTTAAAGATCTTAAAGCATGTTTCCGATAAATATATCCTAGTTCAATTTCTGTAACATTTCAAAAGAGTAATGCCTTTCACTTTTTCTACTCTCTCTCGTCTTCTTCGTGCATCAATTATTTCTTTATCCGGTGAGAAAAAAAAAAGTCTTGACTTCTATTTTTCTCTCGATTTTGTTCCTCATTTTTCCTAGAGCCATTCTCGATAAATCACATCGGTAACGATGATTATAGTGCTCCAATATATTTATGATAGTTTGCTGTTTTTTTTTCAGAAAAGAAAGGAAAATCATAAGTAACAATTACTCTTTCTTGGAAAGCGTACTTAACGTTCTCTCTTCTCATTAAACAACAACAAGATACAACAGCAACTCGAAGAGATTCAATTTCAAATAAACGTGTTTTTTTTTCTTGTTAGTGAACAAGCGATGGGTACAACAACATCACTACCTAGTACAGTTGATGTTACTGAAATTATGTCTAATACAGGTGAATTAGATAGGGAAAGGAGTGCGTGACATATTTCTATTTTCATTTTATTATTAAAGGTCTATCGAAAAAACAGATCTGTGCATTGTGGACTCGTTTTTATGAACTCGATTGTGACGGACACGGTGATATAAAAGGATTCAAAGGTTATTTGGATGCCGATGATCTAGGTCGTATGCGAAAATTTGACGAAAATCCCATCGCAGCACGTTTAATCAAAGTTATATTCGACGATTTCGGATCAAATGGTCGATTAACATTTAGTCAATTTGTTAACTTCATGAGTACATTTGCCAAACGTAAACGTAGTGGAATTCATTCAGAACGTCGCTCATCAATTCAAACTATAACAACAACAGCAACGAAAACTGATCTCGAATCTATTAAATATTCATCAGATGATACTGAACGAATGCGAAAAATAAAATTTATATTCAGTGTAAGATCGATTCGTCCATAGAACGCTAAGATTCTCATTCTGATTGATTTCGCTCAGGTTTATGATGTTGATCGGAATGGTTGTTTGTCGAAAGAAGATATTCAAGAAATTCTCAAGATGATGGTAAATTATTCGTTTTTTTTTGTTTTACTTTTCTAATGAATAGATATAGGTTGGAAAAATAAATGATGACGAAGCATCGATTATAGCTGAGAAAATTATTGGCGAATTTACTGAAGATCAACCAAATACAATAGTAACACTTGAAAACTTTGAAAAAACTCTACAAACACTTGATTTAAACGATAAAATGAGTTTAAAACTTTTGAAATAGTTCGTTGGATAAATTTTTCTTCATTATTAAAATTCGTCTCATTCTTCAATATCGAACAGATACATGTTACAGTTTTATGATAATTAAACTATTACTCATCTCAAACGACACTTGATTATACTCATTTATTACAAATTCTTTTTACAAGATGTTTACAGACGATTGTTTTTTAACATTGATACAAAATAAATAATGACAATTCTTGGATACAATTAATTTCTCGATGATTTGATCGAATTCGATGTAGAAGTTTTTCTTCTCTGAACATTTGAAAGTTAAATACGGTGTCTTCGTGACATCTTTTAATACGCTTGATTGGTTTGCACACTACTATGTTCGACAATTCATTCACATAAAACATCGTTTTCGTTATTGAGCAAGCAGATAAGGATCTATGTAAACATTCGAAATACGATTTTTGTTTGTTTGTGCCTATCTCACCTTCAGACAACACACGGAAAAACCGAATCATTTTCATTCAAGAGATCGATGATTTCAAAGAACGATTCTCGTTTACGGAATACGTGTCATTATCGGTTTTCACACTATTTCGATACTTCTTACACATTCGAATGATTGTTTTATTGATCATGGTTCTCAACAACATAGAAGCGTAAAATTTCGTGTTTATTTTAAAGATTCTTTTTGTTTTTGTATTTTACATCATACATATGGGTGGATTTTTTACTTTTTCTACAAAGTACTCAAACGAAAACAACAATTAACAGATAGTCAATCGTAGTTGATCGATTTGTTCATTGAAATATACAAATCCATTGACCGATCGGCATTGGATTTGATTTCTGTTTGTCGACGTTTCATCATTGATCCAATTTATATCGTGAAAAACCATGTGTCAAGAAAAGAGAGATGCTGTCAGTCCATGAATATGTTTTCATTAGTTAAAATAATCTAATTTTTGCGCATATTGTGTTTTATTGCATAAATTAATTATGTTCTAGTTCAAGAAAAAAACAAAGCCCAACTCTCTCTCTGTAAATATTGTATTCGGATGCTGACATATTGCACATGATATTGTTAAAGTTCATTTAAAACATTCCAGTCAATCATTCCGTAGCCGTGGTGAACAGCGCTTGTGTATAATTCCTCTATGATAACGTATAAGTAGCATGACTCAAGAAAACTATTCAATTGCATCATGTACATCAGATATTAAAATTGAAAATAAATTCTTCATTGAGATGAAGTATCTCTACATACAAAATTTATCTACTCAGTTATATAAGATACACATTGAATCATGATTGACTATATTCTTACTAATCCTCTACATAGATGTTATTATTACTCAAATTTCAATCATCTATCTCTATTATTTTTAGATGAAAATAAGAAAAAGAAAGACGCTTTCCTCAACTAGTGTCTTACATCGTATTTCTTGTTTTCAATGCTTGATTTTCTGTCAATCAAACGATTTCTGAAGTCGATTCGTTCGTTCGGTCAACATGCCTCATGTGATTATTTATTTTTTATAAATCATTCGACATCGTCGATCAAATTGGAAAAATCCAAGTGAGTCAAGATTTGAAACTTAAATTATGATCATGTTTCAATAACAAAACTTATTAATAATCAGCGCACAAAAGAGAAACAAACTAGTAATACAATGATTTGTTTAAAAAACATTTTTTTTTACTTCATTTGCAACTGCTTATCCAATACGAAAGCATATAACGTCCTGTTCGTGATTCCTGTGAAAAATTTTCTCTTCGTACACGAAATAAGAAAATCGTAATAAATGATTGGATTGTTGTTTCTCCATAGCAACACCAATCAAACGTTTGCAATGGATATCTTACTTTTTCTTTTCGAAGTCTCGTGCATTATATGTTCGTTTTCGTTTATTTATTATTATCTAGACATAAGAGAAACTTGTCGTTACGATTGATTCATTGGTGAATCGAATCAAAAGAGAGAATTGTATTCGAGTCGAGTAAAAATTCTACGATTCTGAAATCTAAATACTTTCTACGAGAATTAGTTAGAAGTGCGAGGAGCTCACGCTAGATATACTAGAATAGAAATTCTTCCGTAAATGCATAGATGTTTCTAAAAAATGCATTTATATTATAGACCAATCAGAATTCATTTTTCATGACGTAAGGTGTTATTTATTATGTTATTTTCACATGTAGAAGTTTACATTTTCCACAAAACTTTCTCGTAAACTATGATTAATGTTAGTCAAAGAATATCTAAATTTTATACATTTAATATTCTGAAAAACGCAAGCAAATAAAGGATTCCATTAATTCTTCGTATGCTACTCAATCAATAAACGATATCGTCATTTTATTCGATTCATTTATGTAAGTGTTGACGACTCGTGCTTGTTTTCTTCATAAGATGTGATTGTCAGGTAATCTTAACGCATGAACAGTAACTTTGTTCTATTTAAAGATGGTAATACGAAAATGAACATAGAATAATATTGTACGGTTAAGTATTAATGACAATAGACGTTAACGTTTTTATTTCAGTTATAGTATTCATCGATATATTCTATTTTCGTTGTTCGTAGTCATTCTTGTATACTCTATCGGTTTGTTTCGGTGTATCTATATTCAACTGAGTAACATCGACCAAGTAAAAGTAAATGCTGACAAAGACGATAGGAGAGAAGAGAAGAAAACTGCATATTGGTTGCATTCACTTTATTTTCTCTTGTTTCTCACGATCGTTAAATGCTGAATTATTTTGAGTTCTTTTTCCTCCCTCTACTTCTCTTCTTTTATTTAAAAGAAATAGCTGACATAAGAATTAGAAGAAGGAATTTCATTTTAACAGGATAATTATGAATGAATGCCGATATTAAATTCATATTTAGCACCATGTTACCTGCATTAATAAATATCTCGATGTTTTCCTCTAGATTGAGAACGTAGCATCATTAATATTATGTTTTTCTTTTGTGTTCTCTTTTTTTTGCATTTTTTTCTTATGCGTTGTCAAATCTTTTTCTTCCTACATCGTTCGTCTCAGCCAATCATTTTGCAATTTCATGTAGGTCAGGCATGTCTCAACGCACACACGCTTGATGCCCGAGATTGTCATTAGTTTATATATGTAGACGATAGCTACCGCCTTTACTGATGTGTCGAGCGCGAACGAAGAGAAAAGAAATAAAAATACGCGAGAGTCGAACCAAACCTTTTGATAGATCGGCGAAGGCACAAAAAAAGGAAGGAAAGGAAAAAAAGAAAAAACCTCTCTTTCTCCACATATGTAGCCAAAAGACGTCGCTTGCACTCCTTGGGTAGGTTGTAGCTGCTTTTTCTTTCTTACATATAAATATATAAATATATATATATATGTATTTGATAAATTTTTTTTACCGATAAACATAATGATTTATTTGAATGAAAACGTTTTAGTTTGATTGCTGTTTATGACAGTCCGTGTATGTTCACATCGATTATCAATGCAGAGTGATGTCTTAAACGATCAACAACAACAATTATCGAATGATATTGATTGTTCATCGCCATTATCAACAACATTGATTTATTCCGGTTTAAAATTGGTGTGTGATGAAAATTCATTTTCTCTCTACGATCTCAAATCGAATCTTGTGTATTTTGTTTTCTTAGCATCCAAAACCACTCGTGCCTACAATATCAATGTCAAGTATGACTAGTCCAGTGTCAATTGTGAAAAAATTATCACTTCGTATGTTTATTTTTATGATTGTTTTCCTCTTTAGAGAAGTAAACGGTTGATTTTTGTCCATTCTCTGTTGCTGTTTTAGCTGACACTCATCCAGATCATTTGAATAAAAGTCTTGCATCTTCTATAAGGCATTCACCAACATCTACGACACCATCGTCCATTCGTTTAGTGACACCAGCAACAGGTAAATCATCACCACCGACAGCATTACAGTTTCAATTTCTCGATAAATCTTCAACACCAACGACGAACGGAGGATTTTCAGCATCAAAAACATACATATTCAATCCTCAACAAACCAATTCGACATCATCATCAACGACACCGTCACTAGTTACGTTAATACCACCGGGAACAACATCACCGAAAATTCAAACACTAATATCAACGACGAATGATCTATCAACAACAACAAATACCGATCTTAACAATTTAAAACAATCATCGTTCTTATCAAAAAGTCGTCTAACACTTGTCCAACCGATAATAACTAATGCATCATCGTCATCATCATCATCATCAACGACGTCGACAAATACTGTTACACCGAAATTAGTTATTCAACAGAATTCAACATCGAATCTATGGTCACAACCAACAACAACAACAAAAATTCGTAAATAGAAAATAATCTCAAAACATTTCTCGTGACGAAATTCTATTTTCTATGTTCAGTTTCAGCTAAGATGCTCTCACGTCCGGTTCACTTAATATCTTCTAATGAACATTCAACTTTAACGTCGCCAACATCAAATGATAATCCGATATTTACGACAAAAAGTCTAGGTAACGGTTTGCTTGTCATTTCGTTTTTGTTTATCTTGAGTCTTGATTTCATTTTTCTGTAGATTCCGGACATCAAGCATTCTTTCATATGTCATTAGTACCGACAACGTCGACTCCTGAATCAATTAATTCTCTACAACTAACTAACTTCTATTCAGCTCCTTCGTCACTTCGAGTATCGACAACAACACAACGTGCAATGGATCATAATAATAATCATTCAGTAACAACGCCCGTCATTCGTGAAATACAAACCGATGAAAAACAAAATGATTCAACTATTATTAAAAATAGTAAATAAATTCGATCATGTTCTTTT
Organism: Rotaria macrura; assembly: GCA_900239685.1. Classification (NCBI taxonomy): domain Eukaryota; kingdom Metazoa; phylum Rotifera; class Eurotatoria; order Philodinida; family Philodinidae; genus Rotaria; species Rotaria macrura. The sequence continues at coordinate 65,786 of OENT01000488.1, read as the reverse complement.
CTTTTTTAACAATTTATGGCTTTTGTTTTCGACATTCTAGTTCATCATAATAAAAATTCTCTCAAGAATCGCACACGTCTTCCACTACAACCGTCGACACAACAAATTTCATCGATTTTACCGCCAACAAAGAAGCACAAGCTACCTGACGAGTAAATATTTTCTATTTCGTTTTCCGTAACTAATTCTCTAATCGTTGTAGTGAGCAAACATCTCTGTCTGAACCACCGAATAAAGTTGCACACTACGAGCAATTCGATTCGTCATTGAACGTCAAACGACTTCGTAAATGTCGTCATAAATCATTATTAAAAGTTTCATTGGAAAATACGACACCGAATCTTCCTCCGTCTTCCGTCACGTCATCAAATGGAGTCGATGCAAATGATAAAATATTATCGAAAAAACGTTCGTCCGCCGAAATAGCCGCAGCAGCAATTCTATCCAATAATAGTGTGCGGAAAAAACGAATACAAAGAAAAAGTTCGGATGAAACTGCATCGAGCAATAATCATAATAATCATAGTCATACGAACAATGTGAATAATGTTAAACACGAACCAATATCAGTCAATGATTCACCAAATGACGTTATTAATGACGAATTAGTGAAACGACTTTCGCAAGGTAAAAACACGTTAGAAAAAGAAAAAGAAAACTATTCAATTTGAATGGATTTTTCCTTTCCTAGATTTTGTTTACGTTGATAAACAAACCGGAATTCGTTGGATCGGTACAAAAACTCGTTCTAAACCGATGAATACGCTTTTATCACGTTTTTCATTGAAACCAAAAATAAATCACTATGAAAAATATTCTGATATTGTTCGAATGAGTAAGCAAAGAAATGATTTGCAAATTACAATTTCATAATTCGTTCTATTTTAATTAGATCCTAAACGAATTGTACCTGTCAAGAGTCTTGATACAATACAAAGGAAACTAACGGAACCATGGGCATCATGGCGTATCGATCGCTTAACAACATATCTTACTGATCTGGTAAAAAACTGAATGATTTATTCTTTTTTTTTAAGTTAATATTCAAACATCGACGGGATAGAAAATTTTCTAAAGAATTGTTTCGAAATTAAAATGTGAAATACAACTGATAGTCGTATATTGTAAAGTACGATACTCTATTTTCGAGATTTCAGTTTAGTAATTCTAAAATATTCTCATATTTTCGTTTAGAAAAAATCTACTTTGTAATATGTTGTCGGTGAACTTAAGATCTACCAGTGGACGATTCTTTTTTCGAGAGTAGAAGAAACTAAGCCGTATGATCAGACGTATTGTTTCTGCTTTTCCATGAACACAGACAGCTAACCGAAGAGTAAACGTATCAATTTCGATGTCGATATTTTATCCTTGAAAAAGCATTTTCATATGAATATCCATGCGAAATAAAAACTAAAGTATTTGTTCTATCACGATTTCCCAAGAGACTAAACCAGTTTTACAAAAAACTTTCAATTTTGCGGTGAAGAGAGAATATTCATCGTTCAAGCCTAGAACCTTGCGTTTTATTTAATGAGACGATAGAGAAAGCAACTATTTTGAATTCAATCTTCTTTGTTCCATCTCTCCATGGAAGAACACTTCGATTGTTTGACGATGACTGGCGTAGTTGTTTGCAAGGAGATTTATAAATACGTCGATGACTTATGCTTTCATCAAACATGCTAAGTAATGCAACAAATGTCGTTATACTCATTTATTAATGAAACAGATTTAATTTATCGATTGGAACTGTTTGTTTTTGTTTTGTTTTCATCTTTTAGACAGAAGATGAACAAATGTCGCAAAATAATTTGTCAGATGTAGCTCAATTATTAGATCAACTGGACATAGACGATGATTCAGTGCGAAACAACATCGAAGATCTAATTGAAGTAAATGAATTCGTTTACAACGCTTTTCTAAATATCACTCGTGTTCTTTCTCAATTCAAGGGTAATGTTCAACGACATCGTTATTTTTGTGAGCAACTAACACAAATATCTACGTTACTTGTTAACCTACTTGATCACGGGAATACTTTACGAGAAATATGTTCTACATCGAAAATGACAGCAACACCAATATCAATAACTAATTTGTCTTCGACAGCAACAGCGAGAAGAACTAAAGAACGATAGTCAAAAAGGTATCTATGATGTGTTTTATATCAATAATAAGGAAATCTCATCGGGATGTTATGCTTATGCAATAAGCTTATTATCAATACACCGGTGATAATTGTGGTTTAGAAAGTCTTAACAGGATAGAAAATGTCTTCGCTTTTGCTTTTTCGTCGTGTTTTGTAGGTCTGATAAAAATGAAACCGAAAGTGTTCACATCATTCCGTGCTTCTTGTTTTTCTTTATCTCGATCTTCTGTCTTATGTTTTTATTTTCATCGAACAGTTTCTTCTTCTTTCTTTTGTCTTTTATTTAACAGAAAACAATTAAATATAAATATTCTCTTTGTTTTGTTTTTCTTTCTTCTGTACATATTTATTATATCTATTTTGACATGGAAAGTCAACATTTTTTTTTTCGTTGTTGTTGTTTGTTTGATTTCTTTTTGTGTGATGAACTGATTGAACTTCTAATATATATATTTATATATATATGTAAGAGTATCTGTATGTTTTCTCTATGCTTAACTCTTTTCGTATGTCTTTCATACGACGCACTATTACTTGCACGTGTGAAAGAAAGCAAAGAGATAACAAACGCTATTGTGCGTGTTTGTATATATATATAATGAAAACAAAAACAAACATAATCTATATTTTATTCGATCGATAAGCATTATTTTAGTTATATAAAGAATATATCATCATGTTCATAGTGTCATTTTTGACGAATTTAAAAAAATTCTCTTTTTGTCAAATTATTATTTCGAGCAAAATGATTTTTAAAGAATTGGATGATGAATTCTATTCACTTTCGAATAGATTTCAACGATCGATTGTTCGAATCGCTTCTGTTAGCGTGAAATCAATTGATAAATTCTAAACGATACATCAGAAGAAGAAGAAGAAGCGAGAACGAGTTCGACATTGGCTACTTTTTCAAACCTATCGAAACAGTAACTGACAGACAGTTGTGGTTTAAATGTATCTGGCGTCTATGGATAAGTGTCAAAAAGAAGAGAATCTAACTTGCTACATGTTATAGTTAGAGACTTATGTAGCTGGTCTTATGATTATTTTGTCCAGCTTACGATTAAATAAGATCTTCCCGAGACAGACTGATTTAATAGCCCTCACAAGTGAAATGTTCATTTATCGACAGAAGTCATGTCGAGCAAACTCATACGTTTTTATTGCAAGTTTATGGCACGCAACTTCGTTTTTGAACTTCATTATTTTTTGTGATGATCTTTTCATAATATTTCATTATTCATTAAAATTACGTTCAACTATGATCACTAATAAAAATTTCTTTACTGGATTCTCCAGTTGGTAAACTACTAAAAATATCTATCAAAAGTTCAATAGAGATTGCTAAACAAAGTCATAGGCATGAAATGTCTTTACTTTTTCATGCTCGTACCGAAACTTCCTCGCTGACTCGTTATGAACTCCAAGGATTGATCAGTTGTCTCGTTGATGCAAACAGATTGCGAAATCTTCAGTTTTCGCTCAGAGATTTATCTTCATACTTGAAAGAAAGAAGTTTTTTCTAGCTTGTTCAAGCAGAATTTTCCGACACGAAAAATATTAGATACATGAAATATCCGTCCGTCATATTGGATGAGATCTACAACATCATCCCCTTCACTTGCCATAAGAGACTTCGCGTGAGTCGAAACGAATAATGCAAAGTTTTTGTTCAAACTATGATGTAGAAGTTCTTAGTTGACAAATGCTAATAATTTGCTCTTTCTTTATTGTTGAAAACAGACAAAAGCACTTCAACGTTTACCACTGACGATGATAATTCAGCTCTCACAAGATAGGACCCATCATTTTTCATACATTATGAAAATTTCGATCAAACTTTATGCGATACACGTTAGTCTTAGTAAAGAAGATTAGAAACCCGACAATGTTGAACTTATAAATGACTTTATTCTCAGAAATACTTCGGCATGTAACAACCAGTAGTTTCGTATGTGTGTGTTACTTGTTTCACTTAGTTATGCGTAATTGTTTGCATATCGAAAATATGCAACGATAAATTGAGTCAACCAAACATCCGAGTAGTGTTTGGCAAATGAAAATAATTAGACACAAGACAAAATGATAGTTATTAGCAAAATCAATATGAATCACTTTGTTGTTTGCGAACTATTATTGTACAATAACTTTCATGTTTATCATCAATGCCACACGAAACGAATGTCACGAGTTATGACTAGAATCAATGCAACCTATCGATTTGTTTAGTATTATGATACCGTATTCAATGTATTCTCTTGTACAAGTAAACCATAGACGTATCATGTTCATGCCTATTGTTATTTTGGCTAAATGATTTTTCATTTGATCACATGACTATGCAGCAAAATGTCTGTTTATTGAATAATCGATAAATCTACATGCATCTTTTACGATTTACAAAATCATAATTACCATCTACATACGGCGTCATACACAAGTTACACTTGAAGGCTTTTCACATGTATTACAGTTATGGTCGATATTATCTAAAATAAAAAGTAAGCATGACTTTTTCGAACATGTCACTTTTCCTTTCTGATTGCTGAGCGAGTCGATTACGAATTAAAATTCAGTTAAACATTGTATATTTACAATTTTACTCTGAGAGATAATATGTAAGAATGAAAAATTATCAGTGCCAGTTAGTGTCGTCGTGAATGGTACGTTGAAATTTTTAAAATTGCGATTCAAGTATGTCCATCAAGCGCAAGAGAATTGCTTTTCTTCCCAGAATCTATCGATGCTTACCTGATAAAGATGATTTCACTGTGCTTATCGATGTGAAAATTTGATCAGCTTTTCAAGATAACAAATTGTCAATTGAATCATTTTGCACACTATTCATAGTCGACGATATATTGATTGTGACACGTTTTGAATAAACTAAAAGTGATTGTGATAGATATTGTAACTAGACTGTTCGACAGTGTATGTAAATATTCGGTTTTCTACTCGACTAATTTGAGCAACAACAAATGATAATCTGACAATCAATATAAGCCGCATGTTGACAGATTTCATTTTGCTGCAAAATCAATTTAACAAAACATATGCTAATTTCTAATCAAGTCAAAATCGAGAGATGTATAGCAGCGTAAGTGAGATGGTCAAGGAGAAGAGAGTTAACTTCGGGACTCGAAAAGATGGAAGCTTGACATTGTCCATGAATTTTGTAACTTATGATCAAATAAATGTGAAAATCTCGGACTTATGTCCGAGAGTTATGTGTACTTCAAAAAGTGAATGAGACAAATCAGTCATCCTAGAATGTGTGCACGGATGAAGTATCTTGGTAAACCTTTTTGGGAAACTCCAAAACTACTGATCATCTCAGACATATCTAGGCAATTTCGTTTCTAGATGCAGTTTTTGTGCATTTGAGACCTTTTTGCAGCCGGTGTTTTGTTAGAAAGCTGCGATTTGGTTCAAAACTAATATCAGATTCGGAATCAGCATTAAAGACTGAGTCAATTTGTATACGTTGTGGATAATTCTGAGAAAAAAGTTTTCTTTGAAAAAATCCCTGTACCACCCCTCAGGGATTGCTTGGTGAAAAATGACAATTTTTTCGATAACTCAACCATTTCTTGCCGGATCCCTTTCATCTTCGAACTCGACCGAGATATTCATCAGAAAATTCTGTGCACAAAATTTCAGCTCAATCAAATGTATTTGTAAAGATTTATCGTGTTAACGGCCGGACACACTGACTGATTCTAGAGTATACTCACTTTTTGAGTACACAAAAACAACACCGTTTTGATCAGTTATGGCCATGTGGAAAGTCTTCATCGAGTGTAATACTGTTAAACACGTAAATTATACATGTAAAACATTATATGTAAGGCAAATTAGGGGAAATACTGCGCATTGATAATAATAGAAAACGAAACTGATGATCGTTTGGGCATTTATGATGATCAGAAGATGATGATTTTATGAACAATAGAAAACTAAAATGACGCTTCAGTTTTCCAAAATATTGGCAGATAGCATTTATTTATTGTGAACTCTTCGTTTTACACTTGTTCAAAAAGAAAAATAATTCAAAGCATTTTGTATTCGCGTTAAAAGTATACAATAGTTTCAAGTCGTTCAGTGGTACAGTTCGGCAAGTAGGACTGAGAACGATTGCACTTGTACATGAGTCCGGGTTCAGGTTCACAAATGCTAAATCTGACGGCTCCTATCGAGTGGACTCATAAGGCAAAATAAAACAAGAGAATTTTCATTTCAGATGCTTATCGTTATTTCTTCGACTAGGTGTGTGGCAATCCTTCATATATAATATTACGCACGAGTGATTTTCGATAGCCCATCCGATGAATGATAGAAAATGGTTTTGTTTAAAAGCACTTCTTAGTCTGAACGAGTAGAATAAATGAGAAAATAACTCGAACTAAGCTCTCGACAACAGAATGTCATGCATGCTTCACATTTGACTCTTGTTTCAATTCATTATCAAATATTCTCGTAATGATACACGTGAATTTTGAAATCTTTTCCATTGAAAAACAATCTGAACATCGACTAGATTTCTAGATATTCATGTCATAAGCACACTCATGTTTCAGTGTAACCATCACTTATCAGTCGAATCATAGATTTTACACCGACGAGCTTGATGCAGTGCATTGCAAGTAAAACGAAACGTTATGTTTGACTATGATTCACTCGAGCACTTTGATTTCTTCTCTCATTGTTGATCTCGATTGAGCTTATCCCTAGAATCTACAACTATCTTTTTAGTTAAGAAAAATACGGGATAAATTAATCATCGTGCAACTCAAAACGGAAAGTATCACTCTGCATTGCTTCATAATACACCGATAAAGTCGATGAAAAGTTTCAAAAATATATCGATTCATAACGATATCGAGAGAAGTATTTCACCAATGATACTGTGGGATGAACATAGAAAAACTTGATTTTCGTCAACAAGGTCCTGTCGTCAATCAGATTAGAACATAAAATGTTTTATGAATACAACAACTGGTATCGATACCGGGTGAATGAGTATAATGCTAGTAGAACTTGACATCTAGAGATGTCAGCCATACGGCTCAGCCGCCGATTTTCTTTAAAACTCAACCGCTCCCGCCGCCACAAGAAAAATTTTCGATATTAAGAATCACCGCCGCTGATATTTTTACAAATGTGATCGTAAATTTTTCCTTTTCTCTCATCTCAAATTTTGAACCTGTCATACACTTTTTACACAAACGAGACGAAAAACAGAAGATATTTTGTGTTTCTCGTAGAAGAAAACAAACATCTTTACACGAACCTAAAGCTATTTTAGTCATCGATAGTCGTGTAGTTTTGATCTGCAGTATCGCTTGTTTACTTATACATGTAATTATATAGGCTAGTATTGTGTATTAATAATATTCGTATTATTCTCAGACTATTTTTCTGTACTTTATTCTATAGTCGTATGTTTTGATATGTGCATAGTTTGGGATACTCATTATGTATTTTGTCATTGTATGATAACAAAAAATAGTTTTTTTTCATAAATTCTATATTAAAATGGCAGTAAACACGGATTGAAATAAATAGAAACGGCTCAACGAAAAAAAAAATCATCAATGTGAAACTTGGCCGCCGCCAAGAAAAATAAATTTCAAGCTATATAGTCACCGGTGAGGAATGGCTTACTGATTTAAATTGCTGGCCGCTGAGAACCTTAAAAAATTCAAATTTTATATGAGCCACCGCCGTTCTAACCTTCGGCTTACACCTCTATTCCCATCTAGTTTGTGTGACTCAAAAAAACAACACAATCTTACATGAAAAGTAAAAGTGAAGATGAATCGATGACTGACCATGGCGTGTTTCTATTCTAGCAATAGTAAGTACATTGTTAATCGTTGTACTACCCAACGACGCACATTGGTAGGCATCAGTTTGCACTGAACAATACAGGCGTATGTTGGTTACTAGTAGAACAACTATCAATGTTCTCGATTGGGCTGAATACAATTAAGGGTCAACAACTATTGTCTATTTTGAATCTCTGATACTCACGTCGTTGAATAGAAGTTGATATCGTTTGTTTTGAATCACCTTTCTTAAGATGATTCATTATTCACAAGTAAAAACGTCGTTGTCGCCTTGATCCATGATGAGTAAAGAAATAATATTCCAAAAAGCCGTGCGTATGAAAATATTGGTTTTGCTTTCAATTGTTCGACGTGATGCATAGGTGCTGAAACAAACAAAAACACATGAATGTACGGAATAAACATTCATTGATGATTGTATGTGAAATGTAAGCCAATTTTCATAACAAATGAAAGACATAATGTGTTTCTCTTCAGACAAATACATAATTGAAAACTTTTATTGAAGTGAAACACGATTGATGAATGTAATTTGCTGACATTAGTTGTGAATCGTTAGAGACCAGTTGGACTTTGCTATCATTCATGTAATATGTTTGTTTTGTTCAAAAAATGGACGACTCGTTTTAAAATATTCAGACGTATGTTCATTGTGAGGAGTGATGGAGAATCACCAAGACGTATAGGAGAAAAAGCGAACATTCGTACTTCAAGTGACCTGACTGTTTCAAACAAAGAAAGAAATCGTTACCTGAAAAAATGCGAATAAACAATCAGATTCTTTAACCAGTACGTATCAGGTACCTATGGATGAAATAAAATCTATCGATTGAAGTATTGTGTAAAAGTTGTACATGTTATTCTAAGAATAAAATCCAAATTTCGATTGTTAGAAAATTTTCAAGTATCTTTAACATATTGAGCGTTAACGTTTTACTCGTGGCGATAAAAGGACTGTCGATCTCTACTTGAATTTTCATTCGATTTGTTATCGAAGAAATGCATTTGTTCATAAGAGTTCTTCCAGATACACTTTATAGTATTCTTATCTGATCGTGAGTGTCGATTTCAAGAACTTATCTTGCCATTCTATTCTTCTCATGTTCACTGGTGTTCTAGCAGAGCTATGTAGACATTAACATGCTCTTTCGCATGCATCTTCATAGTAGATAACGAACGATAATATGAACATGAATACGGGTTCAATAAGATGCACGCATAAAAGTCATTCAAAGATGATCAAAATTAGAAGTTGATTTCGAGCAATGTTCTTTGTAATCTAGTAGAATACCAATATGTTCGATCTCCAATACCAATCTGCTTATAAATACGTCCTATGACTTGATGTATTTCTGGAAGCATTCATTCGTGTTAACAAAATGAATGAAATCATGATCATTATCTAGTTTGGATTTCGACAATTAACATGAAAATTTTTCATACGAATATCATTTTAATTTATTTTTAAATATAAAATAATTTTTCCAATTGTAATCGTGTCATTTATTCAATAAGAATTGTAATGCGTCCGTAAAAAGTAAGAATTAATGAATATTTAATCTGACATCATCTTTGCTTCTTTATAGAAAAAGTTGACTAGTCCAATAAGGTTCTGCCCAATTTCGATAGGAAGCAAGCATGGTTAATTGAGAGTACACTTGTTTTAAAACCCAATTGCTATTGAATCAAAGTCAGTGAGCTCAACAACTGGAAATTAAATATAATTGGCAATTTAGAATTTTTCTATGTAATTCAAAAGTGCAATGTAGAACATGATAAAAACCTTCAGAATATTGTATTTATCTCTTAATATTCTCTATACTGAATTGAATATCAGTAATACTAGTCAATCAATAGTCACTCGAGATTACACTGTTCATTCGTCTAAATCCATGGTGACAAATACTATTCTGCTCAGATCAGTAAGTGAAAAGCACCATAAATTGTAGACCCATTTCAAATGATCGAGCTTTTGATAATTTGATGGAAAGAAAAAAAATTTTGTTTTTTCTGAAAACTAATGTCGAATCTTCCTTTGAAAGTAGCGCAAGCCACGATGATTTAATCACAAAACAAATCATAAAGTATTCAAAACATTGTGCTCTTCTATCATATTCATTCAAGAGAAATGTTGTTGGATATCATTTCGATGTTAAAAGGTTATCGAATTCAATTGAAAAACGATGAA
>OENT01000488.1:21027-55511 GCA_900239685.1 Rotaria macrura | reverse complement strand
TGGCACGATGAAATTATTTCATTAAACTTTAAATGAAAATGTTCAGTCTTGTAGAGGAATTTTTTCTCTAACAAAGACACAGTCTTAGATTGTACCTCTGAAGTTAATTGAAAATGTTTTCTACGGTCCAGATGTCTTCATCGTTTTTCAATTGAATTCGATAACCTTTTAACATCGAAATGATATCCAACAACATTTCTCTTGAATGAATATGATAGAAGAGCACAATGTTTTGAATACTTTATGATTTGTTTTGTGATTAAATCATCGTGGAAAAGCCCCATAAGCAAATGAAACAACTGAATGGTTTCTTGAAGTAGTTTTAAGCATTCATGGTAAACATGTAATAGAATGAATTCTCATTTCCATTATTCGACGACGATAAATGAGACCGTATGAATGTTGTTTTATACTCTCATTATTGCTTGAAGTAAATGCCATTTGGTTCTCTTCGTTAGACAGAATAAAATTGTACAATATCTGCGTGATTTTCAAGCCAATACATATAGTGTACAATGATTCAGAAAAACAAATAATTCGAACGTTTATCGTGACGTAGTGAGCTCTACTTTGCAATATAACTAAGTCTGAACGGCAGAAACTCCTAAATTAGCTCACATGAAATAATCTAGATACATGTCATTCGATTTCATTAAATAACAATTCGTTATTGGGAACAATAAACAAGACGTTGAGAACTCTTGTAGTTTTCATCCTGTTAATAATAAGTAAAATGGCTTCTACGCAGAAAGCAGCTCCGTACAAGGACTTCTTTTTACATGAATCGTCACAAGTATTTAGTACTATTGTGACTTGTTTTCTTTAAGTTAATTTCTCATTTTCAGTCTATTCTAATGTATGATCAAACAGACGGTCGAATACTTGTGTTCTTTGTCAAAAACAAACTCACGCATCGAACTATGTTATTGTTTCGACTCGATATCCTGTTGACAAAGACGATCGATTAATTAAATTATTTATCAATCACATGTCTTTCTTTCAACAGGGTCTTCATTTTTCTATATCCGTCTTCGAAGTCCCATCATCACAAACAAACAAATTAATGCAATGGCCATGCATTCATTATTCACGAAATGGTCACATCGGACAAATTAGTATCGAAGCACTATTATTAATAGCAATCGATAATTCATGTAATTATTTCTAGGTTCAATGCAATCGGCATTCATTCGATGCAATAGCGTACTTCTTAACCTTAGATTGTCTTATGCTTTGTGGTATGATTCTTGTACATTCAGTATTTGTTATTGATGGCAGATTCTGGAAAAGCCTCTCTTTCCTTGTTTATCACAAATGTTAGGTAACTCACTCAATAACACCTGTTAGCTGCTAGATCAAAGTACAGAATGTTTTCAATCCTTATCAGTCTATTTTATTTCCCATCATATACTGTTGCCATTATAGCAACGGTTCGAAGAAGTTTTTAGAATTACTATGTGAGAGAAATAAGCCTTCCAACATGATAAGTGTACGTGTATATTTATTTACTACAATAAATTTCAGTGAAAATATACTTTAATACTATTGCATGTATGAGCATAAACAATACTTTATTCGATGATTACAAGATAAGTTATGTATTTCTTTTCATCGATAAGTCTATCACCGATGAAATTGGCTCTGTTCTTTATAATGTGCCATTAGATGGGAGAAAATGATAAATATTCATCATCAAAGCGTCACGTACTGTTCTTTATGATTTTCGTGGTATTTTCAATATAAAAAATGGTCGATGTCGTCATAATGAATTATTATCATTGGCAGTTCTCAAAATTTTCACCCAGTTCTCTCCCCAGAGATGACTCCTCGAATTCATCGAGGAATGTGCAATAGAATGTTCATACGTATCAAATATCTGTACTCAACAGTACGAAACGAAACAAAACTGCGCTGAGATGCACTAAAAAGAAGACAGAATTGTCCTAGTCTTTACAAGTACAATTGCTGCGTATGAAAAAAACCATTATCATTTATGTTGTCTTCATAGATTTACACAATTTTATGGAACTCACATATATTTCGAAGACAACTGTGAGTGAAAGTTTTAAGGTGAAGTCTGTGCCGCGCTACGCCTCCCCCTCTTCTCCATTACAGACACTCAAAGCGCTGAAAATATTTTACAAAAAGGAGTATGTGAGTTCTGCATTTCAGCCCCAAAGAGACTGCGCAATCAAGTTTATTATAATACATTCTTACTGAAAACGCATTTAACCTCAGCGAAATGACTATACATGAACGTTTCTCGCTCATAATCAGGAACGACTGTCGTGAGCTTCACACAATGATGATATGCGCATGTCGCAGTAGAAATTAAAATTCATGACAATTTAGAATTTTTCAAGGAAGAATCAGAATATCTTTTACGTCCAATAAAATTGATAGAAGATCAGAATGAAATAAAAATGTACACTTAAACAAACGTCGCGTAAATCATTTAAGTAGATATTCAAGGGTCACTCTTTAATTTTCATGGATGAATTTAATAAATTACTTGATAGGACATATTGAACGTTTAAATTACGAATTTCAACATAAGTTTTCCATGGAAACAGTCATTATATGATCTATTTCATTCTGATCTTCTATCAATTTTATTGTACATAAAAGATATTTTAATTTTTCCTTGGAAAATTTTTCATTGTGATGAATTTTAATTTCTACTGTGATACGTATATTAATTAATACTAAGAGAGAAGTACGTAGTACTTCATCTTATCATAGATAGTTTTCAATTATAATTTCTATTCGAGATAACTTTGAGTAAAATACATAGATGTAGATATTCTTTTTCGTTTATCTTATACTATATTCTACAATCATTAAATCGTGTAGTTGTTTGTATCAAGAAATAAATGTCAACAAGTATCATCGATGCTTATTATTGTAACTGCTGTCTTCATCAGTTTTAACTGATAGTACTCATGTAATATGCTGATTTTAATCCAGAGAAGAACGAATGTTCTTATTTCTTTCAATAAGAATTGTGATAAATATTTTACTGCAAGATAGCATGTCACTCATATTCTCATCTATTGATGTATTCAAGTCTACTATGAAGTAGATTAATCAAAATTTATCTCGTGAAATATATAATGACCCTATATGCTATCATTAAAGTATAAGAATGCAAATCACTAATAACAACTTTCGATCCACATGCTTTTCAGGTTAGTCACCACTCGTCCGAGTATTCTCCGATGCTCCACTACCATTATAAACCAAAGCTACGTGTACTTTACCATTGTATTCTGAAAGCAAGTATAAACTCGTCACGGTGAGCACCAATCAATTGTTCACTAACTCATTTCTCTGTAGTTGGCAATCGTTCAAATCTAGATATTGTATTATTTTAGTTGATTTAAATAAAACTGTCGACGATCAGACGTTTTTACTTGTTGATAATGTCTCGAAGGAGTGACGAACAGTTTTGTTTTCTTTTGTCAGACATAATCAGTGAAATACTTATCAGGAGTGACGCGCGCTACTTTAAAGTCAGCGGAATATAAGTATTTGATCGATTCATACTGCATTCTTTCAAATAATAAGTTGAAGTGTTGTTTACCGCATTATAGTCTTTGATGAAACCATATTATTTATTTCAAGGCTAAAATATTCGTGATATTTTCTGTGCAACGTCAATCATTTATAACATGTATTCCTTCTAAACACTCGTGTCAGTATTTAGAAGTGTGAAAGAAAACAATAAACCATCTCTTCAAACTAAAGGCGGACAAATACAATCAACCAATAACTATATTTATTCAAACAAACCATTTATTCGACGTTGTCCAGATAGCCCATAGACAATTAGAAACTGCTCTAGAAAACAATAATATTAGGTAAGAAAAAGATAAGAAATATGTAGGTCATCATTTAATTATTGATTCATTTTTGCTTCCCTGATGTTTTCTATTATTGTAAATGATTGAGACTTATAATCATTCTATATGAATTATACTTCGATCGAAAATAACATGTGAGCATATTTTCATTATTGTTCGATTTCAAACTATTGAATAGAACATTACTGGTCATAAATACTCAAACGATGCATTGTTTCATTTGAAGAAATAACACGATAAACGCATTCTTGATTTAATCAATCGTAACATGAAATTAGAAGTCCCTATTGAACAGAATTACGTTTCAATAATAGTATTCAGTCATCGAACTGAATAATGTACGCAACAATATTTCCAACTGCCTCAAATAAAATCATTAATAGACAGAGCTATTGAATCAATTCAAGATTTTTCAATCAATCGAAGTCCAACTTTCTTTCACTGTTTATATTGGCCACAAGCGGTCGCCTCCAAACCCTGTAGTCGTTTAATCGATGTGTTTATATTTTTCAAGTAGCCATTCTTTAGCCAACGTCAACTGATTTTATTCAAGCATATACGCAATCGCAGACAGTCAATAAAACAATAGGTAACCACAAAAGGTTTTTCGACGATCTTAATAGAAAAGATGTGTTATTCTATTAAACTCAATACGTATTAAAAAAGACATCACATGAGTTGATTGACGACATAGTCAACACATATTTCGTTAAAAGAAAACATTGTGCTTTTGGTTTTTCTTTCCTAAGCATTGTACTGTACCGAATATTCTTTTTCAATATAAACTTTGGAAAAGACGACTCATTATTTAGCAAAATTCACTATTCGACAGATGTCGACAGAAATCAGCTTTCGAGAAACTGTCCATTATAATGATCCTATTGTTGTCTAGACGATGTACGACTCTAATGTCGGTAAATGCATCTAAACAATCCGATATTATACATTAACCATCTGTATTTTTCAATCTACATCTGTAGTTCAAGCTTATTTGTTGATACAATAACTTATCATTTAGAACAACATTTCATGTTCATGAAACTAAGTGTAACATATTGTTTTAGTTCTTTTTCTCCTTCTGATTTCATATTTCATCTATTTCGAAATTTATTTTGACTTGTTTGTTGTTGTATTCAAGATTATAAATTTGAGTATGTTCATTGATTCGTTCTTCGAGTACTTCTACAAAAAGAAAGCATGATCAGCTTTCAAAATAATTCTTTCTTCATTAGAGCAAATGAATAAAATAGAGTAAAAGAATGAAGCGAAGATACTTTTTCCGAACTAACAACAGATTGATGACAAATATATTTTTCTAGACTGTGAAGAATAGGGCGACACTTTTCATGAATAGTCCAAGGAGAAAAAGAAAACGATCGAGAGAACGAGCACCTTCTCTTATATAAACAGGGTAGCAGCAACTTCTTCCAAACTCTCACACCTTCTGTATGTTTTTTTTTATTCTTTTTGAATGATCACTTATACAAATTCTTCTTGCTCTCTCTCTCTCTCTCTCTCTCTTTTCTTCTTGTGCATGTTGATATTACGTCGATCGAGCTCACTGTATATATAAGTGCAACATCTATCGTATACTTGTACGCACACACACAAATATATATATATATAAATTATTTGTCTTGTGGATTTTTTTTTCTCGTGGAAGTCTTTTTTTTGTAAATGAACGAAAAGTGCTGCTTTGTATAGCTCGTTTTGTTTTCACTGCCGTGTGCCTATGTGTGTGTGTGAATACTAAAGATAAATGTCTTATAAAAGTCAAGATGTTAAACCTTGCCAATAGGTGGTTCATCAACAAACCAATAGGGAAGGAAGTACGGATTATTCCTTATAGCAATTGACGCTCATGAAAACCGACATTGCTACTGTAATCGATACGGATCAAAATCAAAAATCATTTCAATATGTACACAAGAACTCGACGAAAAAAGCGTACAGAAAGTATGGAAGCTACGACTGGTGATCGAGATGTTGATGAAGAAGCCGATGATAACGGTAGTCAATTATCGAAAGTAAAACTAAGCCATGATCAACAACAGGAATCATCAAAAATAACCAATCCTGCTGCACCTTCTTCTCTATCAAGTCTTGCAGGTAAATATTTAGAACTAATATTTCCTTCGAAAATTGAAAGTATTTTTAAATATTATTTCTGATGTAAAACGAAATATCAAAGGAGATTAATAATAGCTATACTTAGGTATTTAATGACGTGAGAAACTTTCTTCCGGTGGATTTCTGGATTAAAGTAGATTGCATGTGATTGATCATCAGACACTTTTAATAACGATCAGAAACTAACCTTTTGTATTTGGATTAGTAATTATTGATATTTCTCTTATTATTTAAAACAAACAAAACCTTGATATGTTTTAGGATTTTTTTTTCTTAAAATTTCTTTTGTTTTTCCAAGGAAAAATTCTAAGTGATTTTTTATCGAATTGAACAGTTTCATAGATTTGAAATAATACATAATTGAGCGAAGATTTTCTTCGTCGATTATTTTGACAACGTCTTTTTTTTACCATGAACGTATCGAATGTTGTTTTTTTACCTACATAATCCATTTCACAGATATTCACTTCGTCGGCATATACGAATATTTAAAATCAATAAAAGTTTATTGTGCGTCGTTGCCGATTGCTCTTGTAGAAAACCGATTATATTGATCAGTTGGATAGATCTTATACTAAAATTTCAAGTACACTAGTATTTAAATATTCTGCTTTGAGATGCACATATATCTTGGTGTTGAAAACGAAATCCACTTATCAATAGTTTAACTTTCCATTTTCTTGAAATTGCAACAAGAGAGCTCTTACTTTGCAAGACGACTCACTTTTCATGGTTAATATTCAATTCAAGATTTCATATTGAAAGTTCAAATATTGACTTTTCTCGAGATATTACAAACTAGTCAAAGATTTTGCAAGGCGAAAAATTCGTTAGAAACAAGATTTCATGTCGAATCAATCATTCCGATAAGCGATGTTCGTTTGTTTCTCGTACGAAATTCCGTTACTATAAATATAGATTTCGTCATTTTTTCATTCTTATTCTTTAGTTCTAATAAACGACGACAATTATCATCAACCACATCGTTCACCAGCTGTTCATATTGCACATTTACTGCATGAAGCCAATCTTTCGGATCTCGTTCAACTTGATTGGATTAGTCAAATAAGGTTTTTTCTCAATGAACGTTCGCACCTTTTTAATCAGGTAATACTTTATACATATAGACTTATCGTTTTATTCACTTTTCTTAAACTTTCAGATTGATTTCATTCGAGCACAATTCGAAAAACAATACAATTCGGTTAAACATCGTCTTGAGCAAACTGAAACAGAAAATGAACGTCTTGCTGGACAACATCGATCAGCAACCAAACAACTTCTTTTGTACAAAAATCTTGTTGACGCACCCGACACTTCCGGTTCACCGGCGAAATCAAAAGATTATCAACAATTAAAATTAACCATCGACGCTGTGCTAAAGGAGAACGAACGATTGTACGCTGAATTGCATGACTTCAAAACGAGTGATCCCGTTTATGAACAAGTACAATTACTAGAAGCAGCGAATAAACATCTAAAGCAAGAATTAGTTCAAGCAGCTAATCATATTAATCGGTTAAACAAGATGATTAATATCGATGAAGTCAAACATTTGAAATCAAAACTAGCGAAATCAATCGATGAATGTGAACAAATAAAATTACTTAACAAAAAACTCAATGGAATTTATTTACGTCAACGTCAACTACAAACATCATCACCTAAACAGGTTTGTCATCAAGAATAAAAAGACAGACAATTGTGTTTCACTGGCTTTATTCTTATATTCTTCATGCATGTCGTTAGGAATTGATTGCCATCATTTTCATTTGAGTTCACTATTTTAACAACAAACGTATAGATCTGTATGTAATCTAATTTGTTCTCTAGAATTTAAACAACCTTGACATGATCGGGGCTTCTCAAACACGAAAAAGAATAGGAGAGTAAGCAGCAATACAAAGACGAAAAAAAGAACTATGTATCGTCTTTTATGATGGCATGATTTTCGATAATATAAATTTACCAAGACAACGGCCTTGTCACTGTCAATCTTGTTTGTTAATTAAGGTCTCTCTAAATTGCGAGTAAAGATCCTTTTTCTTTATTGTTCGAAAATCGAAATTTGTCAAAACGATTTCTCATATAATATATATGTACTTGAATAAAGTTTAATCAACATTTCTCTACATCAAACAAACGTTGCATACATATATATATATATATATTTATTCAAGTGTTCAGGCGTTTTACTTCTTAGAAGAGGAATTCTTTTTTTAATATTATTTGTAGTATCTTGTGTAAAGAAAAGAGAAAAAGTAAGACTTATACTGCCATTAGTTTTTCTTTTATCCCGTAACCAATTATTCTTTGTCGTCTGTTTCTTATCTTCAAATGCGTGAATAAAAGAAAATGAAACTCTACGTGCGCTGAAAAAGAAAAGAAAAGAAACCTACACGATCATATATTGTTTGTATTGCTACGTCTCTTTTTCTCTTTCCTATTATTCTATCATCGATTAATAAAAACTTGAATCTTATCCAAACTTACACACTCGTAGAAGACACAAAAAGAGTATAAATATATTTTGTTCTAGTTACGTTCGTATCCTCCTCCGTCATCTCAACAGCAGCAACTGCAACTTTCACCCATACCGCAACATTCAACAATAAGTTCTGTTTCATCGACGAGTGTTCAAAGGCGTGTGGACGAAAATATATCACCTTTAACACTCCAAAATTTACGACAATTCGAAATAACATCTCATTATCCAACAGCAATTTCATCGACATCAGCCGACATCGTTGAATTACAAGAACATGTTCATCTTCTAGAACAAAAACTACAACAACGTGAATATGAGTTACAAACGCTACAAATCGAAATCGAAAAAGGTACAAGTTCAATAATGAGTTCAATTGAAGATCTTTATATAGCTTCATCATCTGTTTCACCATCTCAGCATTCTCCAACAACAACAACAAACTTTGCATTAACGACGACGAAAAATCAGCCAACTATTGAAGAATTACAAAATGAATTGGATCAATTACATGATAAATTAGACGAGTTAACACGTGAAAATCAAACATTGAAGAATCGCACGCAAGAATTCGATACGATTTACGAAGAAAATGAATACTTATATGCAGAAAAAAGTCATTGGAACGAAGAAATGGAACGAGCACGTATACGCGAACTTGTACTTGAACAAGAAATATGTGCATTGAAAGAACGGGAAAAAGAATTCTTGATAACGAACGATTCAAGTGAGAATAGCTTGAATGCAACACAATTAAAATTAAAAATCGACTGGTTACATCAGACAAATAATCAACTAGAACTTGAAATAGTTCGTTTACGTGAACAACTCGATTCAGTGTCGAAAAAGTGTCACGAAATAAAAAAAGAATCAATCCAACGAGATGATCATTACAAACAATTGCTAGCTGTTGCTGAGAATAAACAGCAATTGCCTCAAGTAAATACAAACAAATACGTGTCCTTGATTACTTATTTATGACGTAATAAAACATCTATTCTAGGAATTAGCTCGTCTGGAAAGAATTAAAATCGACATGGAAAATCAAATGGAAAAAGAAAGACGAGATTATGAAAAGACTATTGCAGCATTAGAAGAACAAAGTGAAAAAAGAGAACAGAAATATAGTGTATGTTAAGAAAAAGAATCATTCGAAATTCATTTTCATTATTTTCCAACTAACTATAGAATTGACTGAAGATTAACATAGGGGCAGATTTGTTGACTTTCGTTTTATAAATGGCTATGATCAGGTAAAAATACAAGTTGCTCAATGACGGTTGTTTCTTCCAAGGCTATAGATCACTTGAAAACAGATCGTCCGAGAATAATTACTCTCGAACGATTATCTTCAAGGATAAGTTAACAGAGCTTCCAGTCAAACACAAGTTTAGTTTGACGACTATTTTCTAAAATAATCTGAGTAAAATTTTCTTAAGGCATCTTTGAATCAATACAAGTGAACACTCTTGAGCTCTGCCCGTTGAGAATGTTCTTTTCTTTTTTTCACACATAGCGTCCTCTCGAAAGGTTAATTTACATCGTGATACTTCACAATTTTCATTCGACGACATTGAATATCTGTTCGAAGTTAAAATTTTCTTAATCAACAATGCATCGAAACGTGATTGTTAAGTTTTCCGTCTCTATAAGCCATTTCTCTTACAATCGAACGACGTGAATCGTTGATCAAATTGATAATGATTCGAGAGAATAAGATCGTGTAAGATGTTTAATGAAGTCAAGCAAACATTATTCAACTAATTTGTCTTCTCAAGATAACTATCCTTTTTACTAAGACGTTTATTTCCATCGGAGAAAAATCATTGAGCAGAAGATTACAGTAATGATATTTTCAATTTAACATTGTACTAGAGACTAAACATAGACGACATCAGTTGTTTCGAGCTTACCGATTGAAATGAGGAAAACAAAGTTAAAAATCTCAATTTCATAAAATAGAATGTACCACAACATGAATCTCTATGCTTTTCAAAAGGTTTCATGTTCATTTGCATTTCTTACAAAATACAGAACAAAGAAGAATCTTGTTCTTTACACATAAGTTATTCAAAAAATAAATGCGGAAACTTCGGACTTATGCCCGAGAGTTATGTGTACTTCAAAAAGTGAATGAGACAAATCAGTCATCCTAGAATGTGTGCACGGATGAAGTATCTTGGTAAACCTTTTTGGGAAACTCCAAAACTACTGATCATCTCAGACATATCTAGGCAATTTCGTTTCTAGATGCAGTTTTTGTGCATTTGAGACCTTTTTGCAGCCGGTGTTTTGTTAGAAAGCTGCGATTTGGTTCAAAACTAATATCAGATTCGGAATCAGCATTAAAAACTGAGTCAATTTGTATACGTTGTGGATAATTCTGAGAAAAAAGGTTTTTTTGAAAAAATCCCTGTACCACCCCTCAGGGATTGCTTGGTCAATATTAATATCTATTGACTACGGGTTTTTACCTTTCGATAGTCCTTTTAAATAGTTACAGAACCAGGTATTTGGGAAATCCCAACACTACTGGCCAACTGAGACATATCTAGACAATTTAGTTTCGGGATGCAGCTTTTTTTTTATTTCGAGACCTTTTTTTGGCGATATTCTTTTAGAAAGCTCGATTTGGTTCAAAACTAATATCAGATTCGGAATCAACGTTAAAAACTGAGTCACTTTACATAAGTTGTGGATAATTCTGAGAAAAAAGTTTTCTTTGAAAAAATCCCTGTACCCCACCGCAGGGATTGCTTGGTGAAAAATGACAATTTTTTCAATAACTCAGCCATTTCTCGACGGATCCTTCTCATCTTCGAACTTGACCTAGATATTGATGAGACAATTCTGTGCACAAAGTTTCAACTCAATCGAATGTAATTGTGAAAAGTTATCGAATAAACGGACGGACGGACGGCCGGCCGGACACACTGACCGATTTTAGTAGTGTACTCACTTTTTGAGTACACAAGAAATGCTGATTATGTAACATAAAAAGAAGATGACAATTCTCTCGAAAATATTTCGAATATTTATTTTACTCTCGGATTCTCCGTCTGCTGCAGACTAGATTTTTCATAGACATATCGTGATTCTTGTTTTTTAATTGAAATCTTATCATACATACAAATTACAGTAGAACAACTATAGTTCGGTCGGAATATAAAATCTATCGGATTTCTACTATTCTAATTTGACCGATCTTATAGAAGACATATCGATATGTTCAACGATATATAAAACTTGTTGCTCTCGAATTATGGATGAAACTGTTTTCTCGATCATATTAAATTGCATATAGTAAAAACTAAATGAATTTTTAAACAATCGAATCTTTGTGTAAAAGTAATAAAGAATAACAAAAACTTTCTGCATAAGTATGATTTTCTATTTTTAGTCTCTTTACGATACTATTCTTAAATTGCAACATGATTATCGACAAAAAGAACTTGATTATGTTCAACAAATGGATGATGTTGTTCGACGACGTGATGAACTTCACATGAAACTAACAGTACTCCAAAATGAACATGAACAGATTCAACAAGAAAATAAAGCGCTTAAAGAAGAGGTACGAAAGTTTATCTATCTAATTCGTACAATATATATATTCTTTTCTTTTCGGTATTAATTCATCGCAGATAAAATCAAAAGATGAAATCAATCGGGATCTTAAATTAGCATTAACATCATCAAATAATGATACACAAATCGTATACAACCAATTACGTCAGTTGAATACAAATCTAGCTGATTTACAAGAAAAATATGAACAAGATATATCTGAACGCGATAAGCAAATCGAATTTTTGCATATCGAACAAAAACAGATGCATGTAAGCGATTGTCATATAGGAGAGAACCATCGGCATCTTGTATCGTTTCTAGTCGAATTATGATGGAGATCTGTTGAAAGCTCATCAGACAATCGTTCAATTGCAACATGATAATAATCAACAATTGAATGAAATTGAAGTGTACAGATTAAATTGTGACAAATTTCAGATTGAACTTAAAGAAAAACAACACGTAATATTCATTGATTGAGAAAATAACGAAATAATTTCTTTAATTTTTCATAATTCAGTTTGTGGAACAAATGCAAAGTGATTTAACAGAACGATCAACATTACATGTGAACATTAATAATCAATTATCACAAGAGAATAAAGGACGCGTTGCTAGAATAGCTGAGTTAGAACAAGCTCTATCTCAAGAACAGAAACGTGTAAGATTCCTTTTGTTTTTTTTTCAAACAAAGTTACACGAAACTGCTTCGAATGATTTATTGTTCCGATTTAGAAAGCCGAATTACAACGAAGAGTTCAAGACTTCGAAGTTGAACTACTTAAATCTCGTGCCATAGCAAAAGAATCATTCGAAAAGAGTCAAGAACTTGAAAGACGTTTTCATGACACAGATAAACATTTTGAAGAAACAATACGTACTCATTTAAATGAAACAACAGAACCAACTAGACGGGAATTAAGTTCATTAAGAGCAGAATTAGTAACTAAATCTGACCAAGTAACTAATTTACAACATACGATCGAGGAAGAAAAACTCAAACGGTAATAATCTGTCAGATTTCTTTTTATTCGAATTTTCTCTTAACGAAATTCGTTTGTCGTTATTTAGACAGAGACTCGACATGAAATTAAAACGATTAAAAGACGAATATGTTGTTGTACGTAAAGAACTTTATACGCGCATTGAAGAGAACAATACTTTACAACATGAACTTGTTGAATGTCGATTTAAAAATGATTATAATTTACATATTACAAATCAAACATTTAATTCGTTGAAATCAGTATGTTCAGCGCACAATATTCGTCTTTCTCTCTTTTTCATCTATAGACTTTGTTTTCTATATTTAATATTAGCCAAATGAAAAAGAATCGTCCGCTGCCGTTCAACTCTACTTAAAAGAAAAGTCAGAAAATCAACATTGGCAATTAAAATGCCGAAGTTATCAACAAAAGGTTGAACAGTTACAGAAAAATCATGATTTAGCCAAAGAAAAATATAAACAGCGTTTACAAGAAGAACGGTACGTGCTATCTATGATAGTGACAAATAATCGAAGTTAACACTTGTATTTTATGTCAATTCCAATGTTGTTTTTAGAGAAATATTCGAACGAACGAAAACTAAATATGTTGAGCATCTTAAAAATGTTCAAAAAGATCTACATGAAACACGACATCTACTTGAAAAAGATGCCGAATTGAAACTAAATCAAGAATCTGCTTATCAACAGTTAATCGATGAACGAAGACAGTTGCTTACAAGGTACAATCCATCAAGATTCGATATTGATGTTTCTGCTCATGCTCCTTTTTCTCCTGTTGCTACTGTTGATGAACTTCACATGCATCCGCATCTTATTAGTAATATCACTTTTCATAGGCAAGTCTTCAATGCACTTTATTTTTAGCACTTTTTACATTGATTATTCTCACCGTTGCAATAAGCAGCACTCAAAACTCACGCATTGTTGGAACAACACTTCTTTTTCATGCTATTTTCTTTGTTTTCTTTGCTTTGAATTGCAAGCACTTA
Source organism: Rotaria macrura (assembly GCA_900239685.1). Lineage (NCBI taxonomy): Eukaryota > Metazoa > Rotifera > Eurotatoria > Philodinida > Philodinidae > Rotaria > Rotaria macrura. The sequence continues at coordinate 41,465 of OENT01000488.1, read as the reverse complement.
TGACCTTTGCTCTCTGTTCATAATTCGCCTGTCATGCAAAAAAAAAAAGAAAACATTGAAGATTCATTTTGAAATAGTACTATTTATTTTGCATTAAACTACTTTTGCTTGTATTTTTATAAGAGCTCGATTGAGAAAAAAAAAACAAAAGCATCTCTATTCTATATTCGACAGTATGGTTGATAAAGATGCAAAAGTACGCGAAATGCGTCGTGAAAATCTTCTATTGACATCGAAAATTCAACTACTCGAAGATCAAATGGAAAATTTGAATGAACGCGTTGATCGAACACTACGCGAACGAAATCAACTTCGTCGAGAAATTAATAGTGTCCGATTTGACAGCAACATTTCAATAGAAGTAACGTTTTTTGTTTTTTTGTTTTAAGAAAAACTAAAATTCGAACATGTCACGTTTTCTTTAGACAAGTTCTCGATCTTCAACAAGTCCTTCTCCGCCAAGAAAAGCACATGTCGAATCAACAACATGGACTCAACCTGTTCATCATACAGAATCCTTTGGTTTTAATAAGGATCATCTACCTGAATCATCATCTGTGTCATAAATGTTTCTATTTTCTTTCGTTGTTAGTTTCATACAGTTGTTAACGATTTATGAACATACGATCCTTTTTCTTTATTGTCTATCTCAGGCCACACAGTGAAATATATATTTAAAGACTTTTCCTTCTGTGTTCTTTGTTGTATTTTCTGAGTTTTCGTCAGATAACTACTTCGTATTAATTAGACTTTGTAGAATATGTTGGAAAACATAATTCTAACATATATAAGTAGGGTTATTTTTGTATTATTCTGTGTATTTTACGAAAAATAAATTTTAAAATGTATTCATACACAAGCAAAACTAGTCACCATGAGCTTTTGTTTCTAGATAAAAAAAAACGAAAAACATGAATTCAAATTTAGTTGCATTCGCTAAAGAATTAAGTCGAACGAAATCTGGAGAACTGCCAGAAAAATTTCTCCAATTAGATAGTAGGTTTCCATAGTTGCTTGACAATGTAGACTGTTTCTATTTGAAATTCTTTGCATCAACATTAATAGATATATTACAACGATCAACATCAATTACAAGTGTTAAACATGAAATAATATCATTGGAAATATTACCAATGTTGTTATTAACACTTCGACAAGACTTTACAACAATAACGAATGGATGGCGTTTGGCTTCAATTAGTCTTAGTAAATTAGCTTGGTAAAAATGCATGTTTGAATTTTTATCTGTATTCCATTCGGCCTGATTCTATTTAGTTCATGCCTTTGTGTTGATGTAGATAGAAGTAACGCTAAGACAAGGGTATGGTCAACTAAATTTTTTGATCAATATCTTCAACAAGGCATTGATAGTTTTATTTTACTTACTCGTCATATACAAGATCGATATGCACAAGAGAAAAAAGTAAAACAAAGTAGTTTTCTGCTATATATTGCATTGATCTGATGAACGTTTACCAACGATTATTTTTCTAGTCGCATATTCGACAAGACTATATAAGTTATATGAATGTTGTTCTGAATCATCTCGTTGAAGTATTGGGCTTCCATTCGAATGAAGACACACTTGTCAAACAAGGTGAAGATTTGTTTTTATCCAATGTAGGGAATCATGACAATCTCGGAGTTGCTTTGGTCATTCTCGATGCTCACTTTCGATTGGTCCGATGTTAGACACCGGACGAATCTTACATTAGTACATTCACTAACCTCTAGATAAACTATCGATGAACATATACTACTCGCATCCGACATCGGACTAATCTACAGTGACGATCGAAGATCGGCCTCAATGAATTCCAATATTGAAAACTGAAATATATTTCAATTTCTCGTTGACTATGACATCAATAAATGTAATGAACTATTGTAGTTTTGGTTTCGCAAAAATTTATGGAATTATTTCTCACGGATGATGTTCATATTTGTACGTTGATGATTAACGTTTTTGAAGATATCGTTCGAAAGAGCAGGTATAGATTTAGATTAGATTGCAGACATGTTACAGTGTATCTTATTTTATTTTAATAGACGTTTAACAGGTCCAAGTGTATTTTATGAAATATCAAATAAATTAAAGCAAGACTATGTCAATGAACTTGCCTACAAATTAACTGTATTCGATAATAACGATGTTGGAAAGTAAGTTCATTGCTTCTATCAGAGTCGAATCAATTTTAACGAATTAAGCCATTGCAAAGTATTTAAATGTAAAAGAATTGAATATTGCACTTTTTTTACCAACTGTATTTGTAAAATTCAGATTACTCGCAATCTAAGAGAATAAAAACTTGTATTCTTTATCTATCAACTATGTTCTTCTGTTTTGAGCCAACGAACGGCCGATTGAACAGATTTTAGGTGTAATTAATTAGATGAATATCCCTATCAAGCATACGATCGTATTCAGATTCGAAAATTTGTTTTTTCTTCTGTTCGAACAGTATCTTAAATCTGTGTTATGAAAGGAAGTTGACACATCTCTCGTTTTGATTTTCGTGGCTCTCATTTCTGGTAGATGCACTTAAATTACTATTTATTGCTTTATATTATTGTGCATACCAGGAAAAGAGGCCGATTTACGACATAGTCTTTGATCAAGTGAATAACTTGAATTATCTTATAATTACTCTCGTATTCATTGTTCGTTAACATGCCAAATTCACCACTAAAACGGAACACTCCATCGAATTCTACATTCCAATACTTTAAAAAGAAAGAAAAAAGAAAATTTGAATGAGCTTTAAAAACGATTCAAATGAAAATCTTCATTTTTCATTGACTTGGTTAACACGTAATAACTACATACGTATGTGCATAAACATATATAAGACATGCATTTACGTTGGATGCGAGACATAAAGATTGACACAGTATCAATTTCGACTTAAAGAAATGATAAAAATCTGACATTTATTTAGAAAGATAAGTGATCGAAAGTTTTTTAGGGTTCCTATACTAAAATGCTTACTGCCTTATTATGATGCTTTCTTCACACTATTGACGAAGAATGTCTATTACAGTGGCTATTCACATCGGATTTTGCAGCATGAAACTATTAACACGATTATCGTATTTAATATAAATGTCTGCAGTTGCAGAAGACGATTAAATCTTAAGTTTGTTTTTCTTGTGCCGTCGGAAACTATACAAAATATGTGTCTTCAATTTCTGGTAGAAATAAATGGGAAAACTTCGGACTTATGTCCGAGAGTTATGTGTACTTCAAAAAGTGAATGAGACAAATCAGTCATCCTAGAATGTGTGCACGGAAGAAGTGTCTTGGTAAACCTTTTTGGGAAAATCCAAAAATACTGATCATCTCAGACATATCTAGGCAATCTTGTTTCTAGATGCAGCTTTTGTTTATTTCGAGACCTTTTTGCAGCCGGCGTTTTGTTAGAAAGCTGCGATTTGGTTCAAAACTAATATCAGATTCGAAATCAGCGTTAAAAACTGAGTCAATTTATATACGTTGTGGATAATTCTGAGAAAAAAGTTTTCTTTGAAAAAATCCCTGTACCCCACCGCAGGGATTGCTTGGTGAAAAATGACAATCTTTTCGATAACTCAGCCATTTCTTGCCGGATCCTTCTCATCTTCGAACTCGACCGAGATATTCATCAGACAATTCTGTGCACAAAATTTCAGCTCAATCGAATGTATTTGTAAAGAGTTATCGTGTAAACAGAAGGACGGCCGGACGCACTGGCCGATTCTAGAGTATACTCACTTTTTGAGTACACAAAAATAAACGCTGAACCGACATTTTTCTAACGTTCGATATAATGTGACATACCCAAGTAAGGTCGAAAAATCAGATACTAACATCTTTTATGATCTCTCGTACGATCAGATGCCAATCGTACAAAAAGTCGTCATCTCAGAAATCGTACAGTGATTCGTTCTATCACTTTCTTAAAAGATGGTACTGTAGCTTAAGATACGATTATAGAAAATCATATGCAATAGTCTAGTTGTCACAATTAACGTAAGATTCAGGAGACTATGATTTTCAATGCAATCTTATCTGGTGTTGTAACATCTTACACCGGAGATTTTTGCCTGGGATGGATTAATTTTCTAGTGTGAACATATAAGATCTCAAGCCTACCATTGATTTAATTTTAACATAGTAACTCACCTTCCATTCTCTGCACGACAACGTAACGCAATGTATGGAATGGTAAAAAGATTGAGAATTAACCGATAAAATGTCCGACAAACTATGAATAGTGAAATCTAAAAATATATGAAACAATATGAAAAACAGAAGCATAGAACGAATTCCAAGATACATGAAAGAACTCTATGACTGACGACAACAAAGAAGTGAACCTACCAAGAGCATACATGCATATACAAATATAATGCTATAGAAAAAGAGAGAATATCCTGGCGAATATATCTCAAGAAGATACCAACCATACTATTGCTAATTACTGGGCTGAATCGAGTAAAGTATCTTCATGTAATTTTTCATACAATTTTTCTTGGATCATGTTACGATCAAATAATTCAAGATTCTATCATTTTTGTACACCGATACATAGTGAGCTGGAAAATGTTGTCATCTTTATGCCAAAAACGTTATTCATGGATGACTTATAATTTACAAGAACATTAAACATATTCACATATTCGACTAGTGAAACGACAATACAAAACCATATGATATTTGGCCTGGTTTCGCATGGAACTGAACATATTTGAGTTGACAGATTTCAAAAAAACGAGCAAATAACCTTCGATGATTTCGAACATAGTTGATCAGCTTCTAGTCTGAACTGTTTTTCATATCACAGTAGAATTTACAATGTTTCCTATAGATGAAAGCCGCTCTTCTCATTGACTCATCTCTATAAATTATCAACGAATTCACTGCATAGAATGCGTTACAAATTGTAATTAAACATTACATATTCGTTTAGAGCAGCTGTACGCGCTTTAGTTGCTGTTTGTGAAACTGATTCAAAAATTGTTTTTCTACTAGCTGAGAAATTCAAGTATGGAGTATTAATGATTAAAAACTAGCACATAATTAACATGAGAGCTTTTATTGTTAGAGGTTTGCCGACAATTTTACAACGATGGCATGGCCGAGGTTTCGGCATGGATTTACAAGATTTACTTTCTATAATCAATCGTGGCGTGAAAGGTGGACCTTATTCACGTGAATATCAGGTAAGATTAAAGTTTGTTTCTTTTTTATTCTCATTGAGGAATTCATTTAAGAGAGAAAACTATGCTGCAAGAAAAGTTCAAGCATTATGGCGAGGTTACGCATCTCGAAAACGATTGGCAAAAGCAAATCAAGCTATGAAACAGTTTCAAATTAGTTTCAGGTTTTTTTTCTTTATTTTCTTTTTCTCAGATATGAGCGAAACTTTGAAGTTAAATCCTCTAGCAACAACAAAGTTTAGGTATCATTTCATAGCAAACGTCGTCGTTAGACATGAACCTGGTATTTATTTATTCGTCATACATTCAAAACACTGGTACTCTATTTTTGTTCTCCTAGCTGTTCTTTAACTCTGATGAATTCTCACGGGAAAAGGCGGAGATGCTCATGACTGCTTTTTGTTTAGTTTAATTTCTTTCAGTTAAGCCTAATTTGTTTTCCAGAAAGAGAAAAACGAAAGAAGCTGAAATGCGAGAACAACAACGTCAACGAGCTGAAGTTCAATATCAAGCTACACGTGAACATTATCGACGTCTACGTCAATTTAAACTCCAACAAGTACAAACCATTCAATTGCTACCAGCATGTAAGTACTTGTTTCAAAGGATCAAAGTTACATTTGACAAGTCAATGTATTTCTTAGCTGAAGTCGAAAAATATCTTGAAATTCAACGTTTACGAAGTGCAACGAAAATTCAAGCACTTGTCCGTGGTTATTTACAACGACGTGCTCTGGATAATGGCCTCCGTGATCATTGTATTGCTGATCGTGCTGCGCGTCGTATTCAACGTGAATTTCGTCGTTATCACCAAAGAAAACAAGCGGAAATAGATCGACGTCAAAAACGATTGGAATATATCAAGCCGACCATTCTTACCGAAGCTAAACGTGAAGAAATACTTGAACAAATCGAGAAATGGAGAAGTGAACGAGCAGTGATTATCGATTAAACAAAAATAGACACGTGAATCTTTAATGTCATTTTCTTTTCTAGCCGAGGCCAATGTCTGATGAAGAATTTCTGGCACTCCATGAACGTGCTCAAGGAAGTCTTAATCGCTATGTAACAACTAATCGAGCATGGCGCAGTATTGAACAACGGCATCGTCTCGTACTGCATATGCTAAATAATGATACGGAATTTCTTCTTTCGAGTACAACAACAACGAAATCAACTTTTGTTGTCAAAATTCATTTGAAATTTGATTCGTTCTAGATTATCCGAAATTGAAATCCGTCATGGAAGCCGGTCATGACAGAATTTCATCGACAAATCAACTTGATCAAGCAGCCGTTTATCTTACTCATCCATCAACAGTGATCCGATATCATGCTCGGCAAGCACATGTGGAAGCACTTAAATATGCACGAGCACCATGGTATAAAGGATTGCAAGTCAGTAATGCGGACGGAAATGACGACGATGAATACTTTAACCGTGGTGGCGTTGATGAGTTTGCCCGTAATGATATTCTTAATAATCCTATTAGATATGAATATGAAAAGCAGAAATTTCACCAATTCAGTCCGAACACAACTACATTGTCCATTGAACGTCATCAATAGGCGTCCTTGTTTTTTGTCCGTTGGCTTACGCTATTGTGTATTCTTGTTTTGAATACGTTTGAGATGTTGAATGATTTTTATCTAAATTTAATGTTTCGCGTAATAAATGATGACTAGTTCTAATTAGATATATTTTAGAAAAATGTTCTCTTCACTATGAATGGAAATTGTAAAATCACTTTTTGAAAATTCCGCCTACGAGGAAGTGATGTTTGCTATTTATATTGAAAAAGCAAGTTATGAACATAGCTCGTATATCACGATATTTCGCTCTTAGCTTTGGCACATGAACAACTCGAATAAAACACTATCCTACATGAAATAAAATGAGAACACTATTTTAGTCTTCTGAAAGAACCAATGGAAACACAATCTATTCTACTGCGTGATACAGTTTTTCTTGACCATAACAAAAATCGTTTTGCATAAGTAAAATCTTAAATAAACGTGTTCGAAAAAGATATCAGTCTATGGTGTTAAACTCAAACGTTTGTCCTGGACCACAGTTATTTGAATTAACTTTACGTTCTCAAAGTTCAGTAAAGATACTGTGACTATTGTAATCAACTCATGAAATATTTCAATGATTTGTTTTCCATTAAAGTAAGTTTTCTAGAGAGTGCAAATTTCACACATGTTGCAGCATAGGATTTTCGCTGAGAAATTCGATGAATCATTGCTACAAAGATTTTTTTGAATTTTGACCGAGAAAAAAAAATCGCTGAATTTGTTTTCTTCTTGTTGTAGACCATTCATTTCGTTGATATGTAACATCGATATTTCATTATTAACTAATATTTTTCAAAGGAATGACTCATGGTAACACCATCTAACCGTTTAGTCTGGATCATTTCACGCCATTGACAAAACTTGTTGAACTTATGACTCAGATAAAAGTCATGAATCCAACACCACTACTAACATCCTTTTAAAACCAGTAGTATCATATATGAACGTTGTGTTTCATCATCGAGGCGACTTACCACACCTTCAATTACTTATTATTTCAATGGACACGGAAGAGAGTGGAACACGTTTGTTTATTCCACACATCAGTATACAACATACGATTTCTTGCATGTCTTTTCGTCTTTTGAATATCTTTAACTGAACTGACAAATTTTAGATAAATGTTTCAAAAACAGCTGTTATTATAGCATTCTATATTGCATGATTTCGAAGAAAAAAATTATCAAAATCTAAAATCTTTGATACAGAAAACTCCAGTATACATGATAAAGCAATCGTTATAATGACTCCTTCTGTTATATGACATGTATTGAGTGACCGAGTTCGCTTCAACTTGTGTATAACTCTCTTGTAGCCTATGACAAAGCATATTCAATGAATGAAATTCTTGTGAATTTTGATACTAGGTCATGCTAAGCAGAGGAGAAATCTGATTTTCACACAGGAGAAGAGCAAAAGGTAAGTGTACTATGTTCATAGTAAATTCTCTAGTAGTCTGCGTCGAATTGCCGGAAAACTAGTATTATCATTTTTAGACTTTGTATCATACGGAAACATCGATAATATATTCACACGTAGAGCATATGCAAAGCCACTTATAAAAAACGAACACTCCCTTCACGTAAGTAAAAAATACCCGATTTTTTAGCGGCAGAGGGCGTCATCAGTCAGTGAATTTTTCTCTATATGCGATATATGAGTCGACTTCAATTGGTGTGTTTGTTACAAACACATACACCATTCGACAGTTAGTTATAACATCCATGAAATAATGTTTATTAGTTGTAAATCTGGTCATCTCATGGATACAGGTATAGTTCACTTTTGTTTTGCTTTATATCTTGAAATATTCGATTCATTTTTGTATTTTATTTCCATCACAATAGAACAATTATTTTCAACCGTACATTGTACACTGCCGGATTAACTTCGTGGTCAAAAGTCTAGTATAAACAAAATCATTGTTCGTTCTTCTATCTATTTAGATTTTTCCTCATCTTCTGAATATGAATGGTTCTCATCTATTTATTGTTCAATTAATTGTAAATCATAATATTTATAATGTAGAATAAGCTTAAGTCTTCGTACGTACAAATTTTGTTCAGAGAGTGATGTTCATTAACACGCACGTATCAATTTCTACCATGACTGGCTCGATGTAGATAAAATTTCAGAGATGTCAAGTAGAATGAAAATCGTTTCCAATCGATAGAATGTGAGATATTTGAAATAATTGCAAATGACAAAGCGGCCAATATTTCTCGAGTATCTGTTGTACGCTATTGAATCATTAATATTTTTCTATTCTTAGAATCGTCAATTATAATGAACCGAGTCGAGTTGGTTCAAAATGCACTGCATGACATCAAGTCAATAGATGAGTAACTCGATTTACTTTGATTGATTTTTTGTTTTTGAAATATTGATGAAAGAAGAAGCAGCCGTACTTCTTATACTCGCGCCGTCCTACTACATCTTTTTAAGATTGAGTCGATAATGATTTAAAAAATAAAAATTTTCGACAAAATCTGATTTTTATCATTTATTAACTTGAACTTGATCAAATCTGATCTGAGAAAAAGAATTCACTGCATTTGTTTCTTTCTTCGTGATATTCGAGATAGTACGCAACTCATTCTTCATACGTAGTAATTGAGCATTTCTCTGCTTTTGTTAGTCAAAACCATCGAGAAATGTCAAATCATTTTATTTTGAATCCTCTCATAAGTTATATCCTAGAGCGACATTGTTAAAAGATCGGCAGCTCCGTATTAAACTGCCTGTTTGTTGCACCAATGTTTAGCTTTTGCTTCGTCGATGAACTCTAATCATTGTATTCATCATAAATTATGAAATATGCTGTAAAACTAAATATCATGGAGACTAGAGCTCTGAATAAGATATTTAATGGATTTTTCGTTCATGAAATATTTTTATAAAAGATGATGTCCGTAGACAATAAAGAGAATCAATCTCAAGTTTCGTTCTCATTTACTGTTGACAAACGATGTCGACTGAGAATATCTTTGAATGTTGAAATGAACCATAAATCAGTGTATATAAAGTCATCAAGGCAAGAAGTGAGGTGAAAAAAAGAGATATTTGATAAATACGAGAATTTTGTAATAGATTTGATCAACAATAGAATTTTATATTGTATGAAAATCTCATAGAATGGGAGGAAAATATTTTCCAAGTGTTCTCATTCGGAGCTCTGATGGAAACTATTCATAGTTTTTACAAATTCAAACTAAGTCAAGAATGAATATTCGTGTATTCTGCTGATTTCACGCGTATTCGAAAATTACGATAGAATACACTAATATGAAATCTCTAAAACGCGTTGTATACGACAAAAAAAATACATAACCGCAAAGATTTCCGTTTATTACAAACAAAATATTACAGCTGAAAAACCAATAGCATTTCATATAAGCTATCTACGTACTCATCACGTATTAATATATACAGAATTAAGTGATTGAATTTATGCATGAAAAATAACCATCATCGGTCCGGTTTTCGATCGTTACATGTGACAGATGAATGTAGTCGAGAAATTAAAATTCTTAAACGTTCTCTTTGATTTACTAGTATCTTCATACTTCGTTGTCAAATCTCCACTCTATTAGTAATATTCGTAGTTTAGATATTCAAGTTAAATGTCTCCCACATCTCCCGTGTAATTGTTTCTTCATTATTCTCGTACAGATTATCAAAAGTAAATATTCCGATTGAAAAAGAGAGCATAACTGAATACAACTTATTTCAAGTAGAAATGAAACGTTCATCTATTCGCTTTTAGAATTGAGTTAATCTATGCTATGATGGTTCACATAATCGTCGAGTTAAAAATGATAATGAAAACGATAGTCATAATGAATCTCTTTCAAATTCCTATTCCAACGGAAAAATGTATTAACAGTCATCGGATAAAATATTCATGGATTGAAATCAGTAAGAATTTCTATTTATCCACTCATAGTCGTCGTCTATCAACAACACATTGAAGGAAAGTTGAATATTAGTAAAGACGATGTTTAATTATCACATTTGAATAAAAACTATGAAAATCATCAACAATAATAATTTTAATGAACGAAACAAAAATCAAAAAACTACTTCAATGTAAACAATGACGTGTACGATTTACTAAATCTTATGCTTGTCATGAACATTCTGATGCTGCCTTTCGTCATTGTCATGTCGGTAAGATTATTTTTCTGCATAAAAGCTTAAACTGTTTAGTTTTCTATCTGTAGAATCTCACAAACTATATAGATGAAATGAAAAAATACAATTACTCTACAATCATTAACACCAATGACTTCAGTCGACATTTGACCTTACTTCACAGTCGTAAACATATCAATTTAACCAGTATGGCATACATTAACTTTCTCGTCATGGTATCCGTTAATAAGAAAAGTACCTTGTGACAATTATGATACTCATTATTATCAATCAATGTTTGAAAAAATAGATTAATAACAATGTACAGTATCATCGTGAATCGTGAATAGTCAGGTTTTCAATTGATGAGTTCTATTCAAAATATTCTTCCAAACAATATATCATGAAATACGCACCAGCTTTAATGGCTATAAAACAGCACAGAGCTTTGACAACAATTCAGTTATATGCATACTTCTGTTCCACTTGAGTGCATTAGTAACTCACGTAACCAAAAATTTCTGATATTGCTGTGACGTTCAAAGCATAGAAACGTGATTCAAAATATTTTAGTTGATGCTGTTGCATGATGGTCTAAATATATCTTGTCATCTTCTTCATGACATACGACCACATTCGGAACTTCAAATCATCTCAACAGTTTTACAATAGTTATTAATCTATGCTCAAATCAATCACGTATGTGCATGTTATCATCAAAGTGCTTGATTTTGTTACTGCATATTAGAGGTTTGACCATCGGACTAAGTTTTGATCATAAGAGCTCCTTGGGAGCAAAATTTTTAAAATCCGGATCGGATAAAATAATTTCCCTCCTAGACTCGATCTGTTATGGATCCTATCAGACTGATTCTAGCAATGATTTCTCTACCGATCGGAGCAACGTAGATTCGCCGTTTACCAAATGAATTTCACTCTGAATCAGTATGTTGTTTAAAATGTCATCTTGAAGGTGTATGAAATACGATTGACTTAGTAGCGTCTGATATCAATTTTCAAATATTGATTTATCTAGTGGAAATGAATGTAATTCTTTTGTTAATTTTAATGGTTACTCAACTAATAGTAAAATTCTTTTATTAATTGATGGAAGAAGCGTAAATGATCAGATGAGAAAATTATTTGTAGAAAATGTATGCTATTCTTCACAAATGGAATACATGACAGCCGCATGATTACTTATATCAATCTATTACATCGATGAATCTATAGTTAAATGAAATGCTATTGTTTTAAGTTGCTAAGTAAATAAGGGTATTAAGGTTTTAAGATTTAACGCTTAAAGTATCAATTTTCTTAGACGTAAATCAGTTCTGATGCTATCATAATCTTTGTTTTACGTAGAACTCTAATTTCAATATTGCCTACTCATGTAAAATAAGGGTTGATATCGATTATATTGGTAAGATTTTTCTTTGTGATACATGAAACAATGTTCACTCAATTTGCATCGATTTAATGAAAAACGTTGAGAAGTGTTTTTGTCTATAATGGTGATCATTATAGTTGTTTTCCGTAGATTTTTAATTCTTTATAAGCATGGCAACTAGTTATTTAAAACGACATTGCTTCTCGGCACAACGGAAACTAAGGAGTAACTGAAGAAGGATTTAAAAAAGCAATAGAAAAATAGTCTAAAAAGACAAAACTATTCCGAAGAACAACGTGTTTTCTTTTCTTGATTCTTTGAAAAGAAATCAGAACAGATACTCGATTAAGCTAATGGCACGATTTTTATTTGTTCTAAGTATGACATTTCTTTGTATAATCTTGATTTATCTTTGGTACCGGTTGAATTCTCAGATAAAATTTCAACAGAAACGGACTTACATCAAACCTATCGTTTTGCTGCTTTTTAATCTTGAAAGAAAAATATATTCTGATGTTTTTCCACGGGTATATGCATATAAAATGAGTAACATTATTAAAGTATTTAAAGTTGAAAAATTTTTGTAAATAGAAGTTCGCAAAATAACATTCAACTGTTTCATCTTCGAGAGCAAAGGATTTGATTTTAGTACAGATGTTAACAAAATCCTTATAATATGTCATTGATCACGAAGGGGAGCAGTAGTGAAAACATGGACTGACTTTGTAAAAATGCGACATCCGTCAGCAATACATAAATACTTAGCATCAATACAAATAACTTACATTTAAGAGAGTCTATCCTATTCCAGCCTAGGGTAGGTTTGAGTCTCACCAGTCAATGGCTCCACCACCTATGATTCAGACTTTCACTGACCAACATTGATCAATGGTGTGAATTGAACGATCTAAAGAATAAGTATATTCTTCCAATCTCAATTTAAAGATGATAAAATGCATATCAAACGTTGGTCGACACATAACTAAAACGTTTTCACTACATACCTTCGCTTTTTTTCAGATATTTATAACATCGTCAAAAGAGTTAAAATAACAATGTCGATATCGACCTTCTCTCATTGTCATTGATGAGGTGAAAGCTTGATGTACTTCATTTAATGGTAAACGTTATTCATTTTATATATGGCATGTTAATGCGAATACAGTTCCTATTGATCGAATTATGAAGGAGCTACAAGAAACCAACATTTTCGATAGTACTAAGTATGGAACAACACGAATTAAGATGGATAACTATCACTTTTGCTCTATTAATCGAGGCATTTTTTTCATATTCGTTTTTTACTAGTCCTGTTGTTGCTCGTTACGATAACGACAGCAAATGATATTGTGTTTGGATTACATCTATTTTCTTACAACGTCAAGTGATCTTATTCTTTATCGACATTGGTAACAAAAATAGAGTGGTGTTCACTTATACAAATCTATGTCCAAAATCGGTTTGTGCGTTTTCATGGCTTGATGTATGTGTACGTTTAACACGTGAACTCATTTTATGTGGAATCGCCTTTATTTCGAAGAATAACTAAGTCAATATCTACTTATGAATAGAAGTTATTGCAATATCCAACGATTTTTATGGCATACAACTTGAAGTTGATTATACGAGTTTTATTCAACAACCACAAACACGATCGTTGTCATTTAGTCGAGCCGTTCAAATCGATGTACAAGTAAGAAAATATCAATCTCTTCTATGAAACATTGTTTTGGTTTATTTCTATTTTACAAAGATGATATTTGCTGAAGGATCGTTCTCAACAATAAGTTGATCAAATAGTTTAGAAATTAATATATTTCTAAAGATATCTTCAGTTACTAATCTAAAGGCAGTTCAAATAAGAATTTCAACTAGCAATTTATTTGAAATGACTAGTAATACATTACGATGTCTTCAACACCGTATCGATGGCGTGGTAGGGATGAAGAATTTTCAATATCGTCGTAATTAATCGATGCAGTTAATATTTTTAACCATCAATGTCAAGAATAGAAATAATGAGAAAAGGCTTTGAACTTGAAACAACAAACTCAATGGTTAAATATTCAGATAATAGGAGCCAGCTTATTGATTACACATCGATTGTTTTAGATCTATTTCTCTATCATCTCCGTATTCAGATAGATTTTTACATTAAGGAAAACTGACGTTTCTTTTGTCTTCCGATTTTCAATTGGTATTAAAAGAAATGTAGAGTAATTTTGTAACTTTATTGTAGATTTTTTTCGTTTTTATTTTTCGTGAAAATTCCTAATGGCAAGCTTATTTCGCAACTCACGATCTCTCATCGTACGCTCATCATGCGTTTATCGTACTGCAGCGACAACCACAACAGGTAATAGTACACTAATCAAAATATTTGATGCTTTGACCAGATTTTGTCAACTATCAGGTTCTGTCAATTCTGTTGATGTGGCGTTACGGAATGCTCGACAGCGATTAACGACAGTTGATCCGATTAAGCCAAGAGCTGCAGGCCAATCACCTTTTATGTAAGTTTAAAAAGAAATATTTCAAGTCCTTACAACCAATTTACAGATGCTATTTCTAATGAAAAATCGACAAGTAGTAATCTATCGATAACAAAGAGTTTATGTCTACTTCTTTGTTTTCCCTATCGATCTCTCATGATCGCATGATACAAGCTATTTATTATTGTTTGAGCTCATATTACTCCTAGAGAGTTTGAGTACGGCAAAAACAAATAATCTTAAGAGGTTCGGCTACATGAAAACTTAGAGTAGATGTATGCTGATTGTAATCTATTTTTCACATTCCTTGACAATCGTCAGTGAATAATTGAATACCGTGTTTTCGATATCATATTATGCTCGTTGATAGATGCATTAATAGTTAAAAATATCCTCAGTGCTCGAGTGCAAATGAACCTTCATCGATGAAGATATTAGCCATACATACTATAGTTACTTGGTAAATACACGCCACCAAAGCAAGGATGCCAGATGTAAAAATTCAAAATCGTAAAGCTCTTTTTATGCATCAATGGTTAATATGATTTTCTATCGACTCCATATTCTTAATTCTGTTTCGGTTCATTTGTAACTTTTGCACGATGTGTATATCATATATTCTAATTCGAAAAACAATTTTGGGAGCTGAGTACAATGCGTTTTAGCTTTGTGACACAATTGAATTGTATAGATTCTTTAGTACCTTAAGAGATATTTCATGGTACATATGCATTTGAAACTGTCCACATGAACAGAAAGAACAAGAGTTTATTTTCAAATCAATAGTCTTTTTTTCATTCAAATTTTCCATGTCTCTGAACTCGTTTCAATGAATATTTTAAGGAAAAGAAAACAATGAAAGGATAGTCTATTCTGTCTACACGTTGTGGTCGGTTGCATTAAAATTAAATACTAGAACAAAACAAAATCACAAACATGTCAACAAATCGAGAAGCCAACAAGTGATCAGAAGTCTACCAATGCGAGCGTTTTTCTCGTCATATTGGTAGAAAGACGAAACTTGGCTAAGACACTCAGATATCTATCAGCAGTTTTATGAGAAAGACTCATCAAATAACTACAGAGAAACAAAAATGACTACAATGCGTGTAGTGATGAGTCATAGTTAAATAATGGTCAGATACTATACAAACGTGATTGGTAAAAACTGCTGAAATCAAAAAAAGAAGTTCAAAGATTGGAATATTTCCTGCCATATCGAAAGATCTGGCATTCCTGCACCAAGATTAAATCGACTAGAATATTAATTCATTTTACTCAGTAAAATTCTTTTCGAATTAGCCTTCATTTCACACTAAGGATTATAAGACCAATCAATCAGCATTACTGCTAGTTCTAAATTCATAATTATATATACACTTAATACATAACAATGTTTTCAGAATTCATCACCTAGACTATAATTAGGATTCAAGAGCGAGCGAGAACAAAGCTACATGGGATTTGTGTAATCCCGCCAAAATCTTTTCCTACTTCTATCACGAACTCAAACCGACAATTAAACTTCTAACATTTTTCTTGAAAGTGGAAACCTAATTACCGTTGTTCTGTAGAAAATAATCAATAGAAAGCATGCGACTTAATTAGTCGAAGGTAGAAAAAAAAATATGCAGATATTTCTTTACTAATCTATTAAAATCGTCTTTCAAACATTATTGATGAAGGTAGTGTTATTCGGCTCAGTGAGGATTGTTCAATACTGCAATGACATCAATATGAACTAATCGAAAATGTTGTCTTAAATTTCAATGCTTTAACAATAGCTGTCGTAATCAAAGCTAAAATGCAGGCTAGACTCTAACTGTATCGGAAATTCGATTTTCGTTCGGTAATCAAAGATGATCTTGCCTCGTTTCTTTCTCGCATTTTCTGTGAAAATTTATTAATTTTTTACCATTGCATCAACTCGAAAAATTCATATAAACTTTCTGACCTTCTAACTTTTACTTTTATAAATTTTATTAATAAGACAAGATACATTGAAACAATACTCTTTCACTTCTATCTCAACTACTTATTAATTAAGGCAAACAATAGAATACTGTACTTGTGTCATCGACATGAAATGATTGTAAGCTAGAACATTCAGAGGGTGAATTCTTAAAGTTGATTATTCATTTCCTGGGATCTTTCAATTCAATAACTGTATAGTTCAGATTTCAAATAGAAACCTGAAGTTTTATTTAATATTCTATTCCAGTCCTTTGGTCGGCACATCATTAAACGCATGGGGCAAAATTGGATTTGGAATAGTTCTTGCTCTTGGTGGTTATTTCGTTTATCTAAATTATATAACAAATCCAGAATTCTATAAAAGTTTAAAATTAAGTCGGGAAGCAAGCCAAAAACAATCATATGAACATTCATCTAAGTAAGTACTTAAAAACTTTTTATTATATTAACTCTTGTTTGTTTTCATATTTAGTGGTGAAGGTACGCATGGGCACTAAGTTGATTATGCTAAAGTACCAAAAGACGAAATTAACAAACACTTATAAACATTTCTAAATCTTCAACTCTTCGATTTAGTTTCTAGTAATATTCTTCCTTATATAAACTCTAGCATTATTGTCTCTTTCGAAATTCACTCTAATATGATCATCCAACTTGTGCTTATCCTTTTTTGCCATAGAAAATAAAAAGAAACAAGAACATACTATTGAATCATTTATCTAGATTTCATTGTTGAAAGAAATTTGATTAACTATACTAGAAAAAAAGAATTTGAATTGATAGATCATATATTCAATTTCCAATATTTTACATTTCCGCTTCGCAGATCACTTGCATATTAAATCTAACAAGTCTATTAACCTTAATTTCGAAATTTTCAATTAAAAAAAACCGTAATTTTGATGATTCGAAATTGCGATGCAATTTCACATTATATTACTGTTCTTTTACAATGCAATCACAAATAATGTATATTTTAGTAAATTTTCTCTTCGCGATCACGATTTTCACTAATACAAAGTTCCGCGAAACAATCTTTCGCCGATTCCAATAGCGTTGCTAATAAATAATTGCGTTGTTGTATTTACGTCTGTAAAAAACGACTTGGAAGGAAAAAAGTTCTACGAGAACAAAGTCCAACTGTATAGCTGTACTCGCTGCTTTCAATCAGAATAGTCTAAGTTTATATGAATATTTATCTGTCGTCGTCGAATTCTATGATAAAATTTAAAGAACAAACTAGACGATTTAAAACTGGACTAAGTAGTTGTATTGATTATCAATATCAAGTAGCTTCAATGCCACAGACAAACGTTTTCTTAACTTTTTTGAAACAGCAAAGCTCCTAGAATAATAATGTATAAAAGAAATCGATTGAAACATTGTCAAACGCCGTGAATACTTTGAAGCTAAAAGCATAGAAGAACCAAGCTGCGCAGAATCTTGCAACCAAGAAGAATTTCATTCAATCAAATCAATTATAGCTTTACTCGTTTGCACTAAATTTTACTACATACCGGCTATAAAGTCTTGCAGCGCACGAAAAGTAACCTTATACATGTTTTATAGTGAATGAAAGTAACGTTTCTATGATGCTGTGTTTTAACTACATTTTTCTTCACTCTTTAACAGAGATACACCAAGCAAATTGTCAGATTTTATTTGATAATGTTGGGATTGGATTTGAATTGGTCAGATTTTGATCAGTGGCGCAGTCAAGGGAGGGCTAGGGGGCTCAGCCCCCCCCTCCCCAACGAGATTTTTGAAAAGTGTATTTTTTCTAGTTTTGTTATTTCCATGAGGTACCAACCGTCTTGTCCAAACAACGCTATTACGTTTTAGACATTGTTTAATTATTTAAGAAACTGAGAGAGTTAGAAACCTAGCCAGAACACCGTTCGAAGCAGCTTATCTTGCTCTATTTGTTATGTAAGAATGAATGTTTTTCTTTCAAATATCGAACCTTGAGAAAGCTTTTTTGGTAGTGCAACGTAGTGGCGTCTCCAGAAAATTGTGGGTGGTCGGACTAAGATGCCGGCTATGAGGCTGAGCTCCACTTGGCCGCATCTTATTGTCGGCCCTACTCTACCCAGGCAGACAAACATTGGGAAAAACGCGTTTAAACGCACAATCGGGAACGCCGATTGTGAGTCACTAACGCTCATTAAAAAAGCGCAAGAAACGCGTTTTTTACGGAGAATTTTCACTTTCGGAGCGTGAAAACGGAGAAAAACTCTAGTCCTTAGCATTAAAACGCACAATTATTCAATGACTTGAAAGCTAATGCGTTTAAACCATCAGAATTAGAGTTTTTATTCGTTTTCACGCTCCCAGAGTGAAAATTCTGCGTAAAAAACGCGTTTCTTGGGTTTTTTCAATAAGCGTTAGTGACTCACAATCGGCGTTCCCGATTGTGCGTTTGAACGCGTTTTTCCCAATGTTTGTCTGCTTGGGTAGTGACACCACTAGCGTAACGCTGTTACAGCTCAAGAATTAAAGAAGATTCTTTCTGAAGTAGTTTTCCTCAGGTGAAAAATACAAAAAAAAAACAAAATTAACACAGTAACACTATTTTTTGTTGACAAAATTAGAAACACTTAATGTGCTCAGAAATATTTAATTTTTATACATGTTAGCCATCGCTGTACGTATATCGTTCTATAGAAGAATAAAGTTGCTACATCGGAATGGAAAGTCATTAGCTGTACGGTAAATTGGAAACTGTTCAAGAACTTAGAAGTGACCGCGAGAGATTAGAGCAAAAAATTAATAGAACGTCTTTCAGAGAATCAAATTCAACATCGAGTAGTATGTCACGCAGCATTTTTGAAAATGTTTCTTAGTTAAGAAATTCAGAATACAATTTTTTTAATTTTGAAAACCCAAATTTTAATGTCAAAATTTGACATTTTTAAAAAAATTGGGAAATTAATAATTAGTGCAAAAACACTAAACCTGAAAACACATTTAGATTCGAATATTGGGAAAAACAATTTCTGAAAAACTTGATCAGCGAAAAGTTTTGTTACGTGACCAAGCTGTAATATCGAAAATATCTCTCTGTGTCTTTATTTGTTAGCTCAGCTTGTGGATTGAGGAAAAAGAGTCACGGGAAAGAATTTCGCAGTAATTAATAGTAAAATTTTATATCCTCCCTCTCCAGACTAAAAGGCATTCCCTTATGCTGCGTCTACGCCCAGCGTTCCTTTTTGGGTAGCCTTCTATTAAGATCAATTTTTTGATCAAATATTATTTAAAATCTTTAATAATTAATAATAATAAATTAACAGTTATAACCAATGTTTGTCGGGTATTTTTGAAGAAAAAAATGCCATTTCTGTATACAAAAATGTCAAGCGTGATATATTGCGAAGTGATTTCTCAAAAAAAAGAGTAGAAAAACGACACATTCGACTATTTATTAATTAATGTTTGCGTAAAGTTAAGTATTTTTGTAATTAATTAATTAATTAGTACATAGCGTTCTAATAGGGTCGATGAATATTTGTTCAAATAAGGTCTTATATAGGGGTGTCAATTTATATTTACTTTTCATTTAATTTACGAGTAAATTAAATTACCAATAATTTATATTTATTTTAAATATAAATATTTTTGATCCGTAATTTATATTTAAAATAAATATAAATTGTCATAAGTTATAATTTATTA
>OENT01000488.1:0-20771 GCA_900239685.1 Rotaria macrura | reverse complement strand
GGTTGAGCCCCCCCCCCCTAGCTTAAAATCCTGGTTCTGGCACTGGTACGGATGAATCGACAATATAATAAGGGTGACAGTGAAGTAATGATATACTCTCAGACCCTACTGACTCATAGTTTTATTAGTAAATTTTGAAGTGACCTATACACTTCAATTATATTTCGCTCCTTATGAATTCTAGTCTGTGATTAGGGTGCCGAAAAATTCTTAATTTAATTCGCAACCGAACGACATGCATCTCATCACCTAGAGATGCCTGTAAACGTGAGTTTTAGACGAATCACATTTTCATAGAGTCAAACTTTTTAGTTTTCACAGTGGTGGTATTCTATTGTGTAAGAGATCGTTTGCTGAGCTTTACCTGAGCCAGAGATGAGGTAAAGGGTTTGTTCAGTTGTATGATCATCTGCCAGTTTTCAGTATCTTTTCGTCGAATCTAATATCCCAGTTCTGTTTAATTTATTTTCTATTTTATTTGATCTACATACAAGACGCCGTTATGTTGCCTAGTTCTATTCAAGTTTTCTGTTTTTCTTTTATTATTGTTGAATGTTTTTGTATTTTTATGTTTCTTTGATAGGTCATTTTTTTAATATATCAACAAATATTTTGTATGATTTATACATTTCCTTATTTTTTTCTCACATTAATGAAATCTGAATTCATTTAATTAACGTTTAAAAGTATGAGACAGTTCAAATGTTGCATCGAGAAATTGATTATCTTGCCCCTCATCCTACTAATTGAGAATATATTCAGCGCTATTTTGTATTCGCAGCTTTTCTCGAGAGATTGACGTTCTACAAGTAATGATGCATGTAAATTGTGAAGCCAATGTTGCTGCGTTAAATAGTCATCCATTATCATATCGGTCTCTCTTGAAACGGACCTTCTCTAAGATGCATTATTCTCCAAACGGTAGAAAATAGGAACGAGAATATTACAGTAATGTTATTTTATTGTTTTTCGATTATATTATACGAGAATCTTTGGGATACATTCATAGGGAAAAACAAATATAGATGTCACTGGTGAGAAGTTCATCTACTATTAATTTCACGAACGAAGCAGCTTTTGACCTCTCTGACACCATATCAGAAGAAAAGAAAAACGGTCGTGTGGTAAAATGTTTCTATTAAGAAAATTCACTTCTCTCCCAATTAATACACAAGAAAAGAAAAAACGTGGTCGACATGGCCTTGTCGACGCAATAGAAAAATAATGCGGATTGATTTCGAATTAAATATACGTGTGTCTACACTTATAAGTTTAATACATCAATCAGAACTAAGAAGTGGCCACTATGATATAATCGAAGGGA
The DNA here is from genome assembly GCA_900239685.1 of Rotaria macrura. NCBI lineage: Eukaryota > Metazoa > Rotifera > Eurotatoria > Philodinida > Philodinidae > Rotaria > Rotaria macrura. The sequence goes on along the minus strand of OENT01000488.1, from coordinate 19,447 downwards.
ATAATTCTAACAAGTGTTCACGAACAATTTTCACTTTTGTCATTCTGTAGTTCACTTATCGTGTTGAAAAGATCTATCTATCGATGATATAGAGCGATTTTATCGAGGCATATCAATTGTTATAATAAGGGGACCAAATTCATTCTCGATTGATGCATTAAAGTTAATGCGACCCCGAAACCGCATTCAAGTGAATTAGATTTTCGACCAACCATGTTTCTTAATTCCGCATTAAATTTTCTAGTGTAGACAAAGCCTATATAAATCTTCTTTTTTTCTGAGAGATTTATTTTATTCGACACAAATGCATTGCTGAACTGAACAATCTTAATGCAAAAAATCGGAATTATCTACATAGAAAAAAGAATACAAGTCTGTCTTGTAAGAAACAATGGCAATTCAACAGTAACGATATAGTTTTATTTCTGATCTAGTTTTGAATTTTTCGTTTTATTATTTTTTTTGTATTTTATTTAGCAAATTGTATTTTCTACTGATGCCCTTTTGATTTATGTGTTTTTGTAATTTCATTTTTTGCATCTCTCTTATTGTATTACTGCGTGTTACTGCTCTTACTATTCTTAAAATCTATCTCTCTAAACAAAACATCATTTCACAGAAGACACATGGACATGAGTGGGTAATTCATCATTAGTACTCAATGGTCGACAACCAGCGACATAAAATGAACCAATGGAATCGTCAGAAAAAATGTAACTGACACATCAGCGAGACGACGGACGTACCTGTGTCTTAACGCCAAAATACATGTTACGTACATGTGTTGACAAACTATGACACTGTCAAAATGTGGCAAAACTTAAGGTGTCACAGAATCTGTGTCAACACATGTGTCGGTAGTGTGTTTCATCGACATGCGAATCGAATCAGTCTATATTGACAGCGAGAATTTATTCTCTTGTTTAAAAATATGACTTGCATAAATAACATATTCGATTTGGCGTTATAGGTAAACAGACATTTTTTCTTTGATTTCTGTGCTTATATTCGTATGAATACGGCATGTCGTGAGCATTGTTTGTGTCACATGAGTAACTAATATTTAACCGATATTAGTTTTATTCATCGTCGATGCTTAATGTTTCATGGCTGTCAATGAAATCGGCAAGTCTACAGGAGTTTTGAATGCCGAGTTATTCGACCCGTCTTGAAACACGGTCTAAGGAGTTCACTGCATGTGCAAGAGTTCGGCTGTATGAAAAGCCTTGCTCGTAATGAAAGTAAAGAACATTCTTGCAATGTTTTAAGTGTGATTTCTGTCATCTGGTGCAAATCATGACAATGAACGCAACACTGACAGGNGTATATGCAATGAGACCCGAAAGATGGTGAACTTAATGTGTGTAGAATGAAGCCAGGGGAAACCCTGGTGGAAGTTCGTAGCGGTTCTGACGTGCAAATCGATCGTCAAACATGCATTAAGGGGCGAAAGACTAATCGAACCATCTAGTAGCTGGTTCCGTCCGAAGTTTCCCTCAGGATAGCTGGCATTCAATTTTCACAGTTATATCCGGTAAAGCGAATGTTTAGAGGCATTGGGCGTAAAATACGCTCAACCTATTGACAAACTTTAAATGGGTATGAAGTTCATTTTTCTACTTCATTGAGAATGAACAGCGAATGTGAGTATGTTGTTTTGATATATGGATGGAATGACTGTGGAGGAATGTCGTCTTAGCTACATCCGAATATGACGCCAGTTCATATATACCTTTATGATATCTGAGGTTGTAGCACCTGTCGTGAATTCGCCTTGGACCCGGCGAACGTGGTTCGGTTGGATCGTGGAGGTGCGTCCGACCCTATCAATCAAGAGAAGGTCACGCTGCCCTGGAGAGACGAACAAGCAAGTCTTTAATCATTGATGCTTTATTGATTGTGTTTGTACTAACATAGGAGTATAGGTGAATAATGCATAATATCTATGTGGAGCGGTAGTGACTGTGTTCGCGATCTATCAAACATCTGAAGTAGGTGCACAGAACCACGCCATGCGTCCTATTATTCATTCTACTTCATCTAATAATATCCGATGAATCTTATGTTAAACAGCGCCGATTGAGCTAGATGATAGGCTTGACAAAGTAATCTTACCAAAGCCTCCACCTTCATGTAGGACCTGCTATCCTATGTGATGAAGTCTGACTTGCACTACCGATAAATACAAAGATAAGAAGAGCTCAAGCTTCCTTACTTGGGCACATGCAGTCAGAGTTAGGCACTTCACAGATTGGTAGCAACAATGATACCAATCAAAACATCCCGACTCCCAATTACATCATTAATTATCCCATCAAGGAGTCAAATTGTACTGTTTGTCATGAAAATCTGCTCGGTTTAAATCTTAAAATTCGGGAGCATATGATGAACATACATAACATAACTCTCTTTAAGTATAAATGCAGCAATTGCAATAAAGAATACGATACGATCAATAGTATCAAATCTCATCATCCTGCTTGTATCAAAAAGATCTTGCAAAATGTAACAGATACTAATATGCATATCTGTAACACAAATGATAATAACAACAATAATAACCTAACTACTGCTGTAGAAAATATTGCAGCTAGTAGTAAAAATAGAGATCCTAACAACAGCGAAGATGACGAAGAATCTCAAACTGATCCACTTCAATGTGTTGAATGTTTGAAGATGCACGTCATATACTTCGCAAAAGACAACAAAAATCTCACAAATCATATGCGTTTCAAACATACAGAAGCGTACGAAAAATCCAAAAAAGTAGCTACAAAAAGAATCGGATGGACTATCGATGAAGATATTGTATTGGCCCGACTTGAGATACGTCTCAAATCCGCAAAAAAAGGTCAGATACTCAAACGTTTACATACCGAATATAACAAAATAGCTGCCCGATCGAAATCTCATCTTCGTTCTCAGGAAGCTATACGGGGTAGACGTCAACAAAAAGAATACAAGATAGTCCTCAAGAAAGAAAGTATATCAGGCGTATCGAACAATGATGCGAATAAAGAGTCTGAAGATGATAGTGATTATGATGCAAATTATAGTCATCATTCATCAAGCGGCTCCCCTGATCATAATGTAGCAACGAACACTATCACAACTAATACGGTGGATAATGATATCCTCGTAATAAGAAAATTTGTTGAACATAACGTCATCAGTACAAAAGTTCAACTTACTTCCAGTATGCAACAAGCAGTTGATGCCTTTGTTACTAACAACAATGGTATAGATACGTTACATCTAACAATGACTGGAATCTATGAAGCTATAGATAGTCTTCGCCAGAAAAATACTCAAAATACTAATAATACCAGATTAAACAAACCGGTTAATAGCAAACCTATTCGTAATGCTAAACGATACGAAAAAGCTCGGAAGTTAGGCTATTACCAACAACTGTTCTATCGAAATAAAGAAAAATTAGTTGCTGAGTTAATTGATGGTGTGCAACCTGATGTTGAACCACCACATATAGATATAGCGGTAGAACATTACGAAAAGATTTGGTCAAAGAAGTTCGTTGATTCAGCAACCATTGAGCCCAAAAATTCTGTTAACGGTGATGTACTACTTGCACCGATAACAAAAGAAGAAATTGACTGGGCGATAAAAAATACCAAGAGAACTTCTGCCACAGGACTTGACCGTATCACCTTATCAGAAGCAAAAGCAATTAGCCATACGCAATTGCTGGCAGCTTATAACATCTGGCTAGGCCTTCGTAGGGTGCCATCAAAGGTCAAACTTAATAAAACGGTTCTGATCCCCAAGGGAAACAGTAACCTTGAAAGTATTAAAAACTGGAGACCGATTACTATAGCTTCAATGATTCTTCGTCTTTATAATAAAATTCTAGGCTACAGAATGAATAAAGTGTTTAAAACCAACGATCGTCAAGTTGGCTTCAAACCTGTGAATGGATGCGGGATCAACATCGCCTGGCTTCATTCTATTCTTAAACACGCTCGTTGCCATAAGAACACACTTTATGCATGCCTATTAGACGTATCAAAAGCGTTCGATTCGGTTTCACATGGCTCTATCATCCGAGCATTGAAACGAAACGGTGCGCCATCTGGATTCATACATCTGATCGCAGATCAATATAAGGATGTCTTTACTACCATCACATATAAAGACACGTCATCAAAACAAATTGCCATACTATGTGGTGTGAAACAAGGAGACCCGTTGTCTAGCATACTCTTCAATCTTGTTATTGATGAGCTTTTCGAAGTTCTTAATAACGAACATGGGTATGTTATACCAGGTATCGGTCAAACTAATGCACGGTGTTTTGCTGATGATCTCGCACTATCTTCATCATCAAAGATAGGAATGGGAGAGTTGCTATCTAAGACAGTAACGTTTCTAGAAGCACGTGGATTAGATATTAACCCTGCAAAGTCTATCTCTATTGGTCTAGTTAAAGGATATAAAGGTAAGAAAAGTAAGATAGACACTGAACCCGCTTTTTCTATAAATGGCGTTCAAATTCCAATGCTAGGGCATATTAAGAACACAACAAGATACCTAGGAATCCAATTCACATCAATAGGTGCAGTAGATGCTAATATTATTAAAGTACACATAAACGAAATTCTAGATAGATTGTTAAAGGTCAGACTCAAGGCTCAGTGCAAAATCGAACTCTTGAGATCACATATAATTCCAAAATTCATATATCAGCTAATTCATACGGAATTATATCCAACTATGATCCGACAAATCGATATATCTATCAGAAAAGTTGTACGAAAGATACTGCACTTATCGAATGGTTTGAGCAATGAATTCTTCTGCCTGCCGGCTAAGGAAGGTGGTCTAGAAATTCCTGTTTTGCAAGAACGAGTTGGTCTGGCTAAAGTGAAATTATACCGAAACTTGATACTCCTCAATGATGCACCTCTACGTTATGTCGTTGAAGTACAAGGAAGTGCTATGCATGAAAGGTATATTAATGATCTTAAACTTAGTGGAAATCCAACTTCTGCTGATATTCAATCTCGAAAAGACTGTATGATGAAAGAGAAACGTACNCGAAACATGAAAACTAGAACATACATAAATTCAATTAAATTAAGAACAAACACCATGGAGACCAGAGTTACAACAACAAGAGGTCTTATGGTAGACAAAACGTGCAGAAGATGTCATCAAGCAGACGAAAGTCTCATGCACATACTGCAATGCTGTATTAGTACCAAGGGTCTTCGTTATTCTCGTCATCATCAGATATGTTCAAGGGTGGTCAACAAACTAGCACAGACAGGTTACACGGTGTATACTGAAAGGAGCTTTCCGGATCCTAACAATCTTGGGCACTTATTGCGTCCTGATATTGTTGCTGTTAAAGGAAATGGAGCGGTCGTACTTGATGTCTCAATTATATACGAAACGTCTGGTGCAGCCTTTGTCAATGCATACAATCGAAAGGTCCTGAAGTACACACCTATAATATCATCGGTTAAAGAAAGATATAACTGTAATGATGTGGAAGTACATGGACTCATCATTGGTTCACGTGGCTCCTTTCATCATGGTCAGTTGTATCAATGGCGCAATCTTGGCTTCACGACGAATGATTTGAAATACTTAGCCATAAACTGCATGGAGAATTCGATCAAAGTAGCATCAAGTTTTGGCGAAGCAATCAAATCACCAATGAACTGAAAAGAAAATAACTGAACTAATCGATAACGTAGTTAAGGTCTTTCTATCCTCGTTGTAACTTCCTAATTGTAACATGTTAATCATATTGGTCCTCAATTGACTCAACGCTAGTGTGTGAGTTAAAAATCACAGCTGGTATTGGATCTCTGGTTCATCTCTATCGATTAAACATGGAGTATGAGTAAAGTAATTAAGTTTATGTCATTGTAATGCCAATGTGTGTAGTGTCTCTCTTTGATTGTAATCCAGTTTTATCAGTTTTCTGTGCTTAAAAATTGAGAATAAACAAGAACTAGCTGGTTCCGTCCGAAGTTTCCCTCAGGATAGCTGGCATTCAATTTTCACAGTTATATCCGGTAAAGCGAATGTTTAGAGGCATTGGGCGTAAAATACGCTCAACCTATTGACAAACTTTAAATGGGTATGAAGTTCATTTTTCTACTTCATTGAGAATGAACAGCGTTTGTGTTGGTTTGTCTTGGTCGTGGATAGTTTGTTATTTAGGTTGAGGGACACGTTATTGCTTCGAAGACGCCTTTAGGCATGAGCTTGCTTGATATGAATTGTGTTGTTGTTTTCATTTATCAGTTACTTCCGAGCTTGGCGTCAGTTCAGGCATGCACATACTGTGGGCATTTGAGGTTGTAACACTGTGGTGACACTTGGCTGGTCCACTACGTTTGGCTAGGTTGGAATATGTGGAACGGCGTCCTGGAAGTTCAACCATGAATCTTCTCCGCTGCCCCTGGATGGTGAAAGGTCGTTGCTGATGTGACTATGTACAGTTGATGTGTCACATGTCGCTTGATTTATCGTCTAAGGGTTCATGTACCTTCAACAGGTTATGGTCAATGCATCGATTTAGTAATCATGCTAACGGTTCCTCCTTTGCAGTGGACTTGCGCTCTCCTGTGTCGTCTTCGATTGCAGTACCTACTAAAACTAGAAAAATGACTCAGACCCTAGGGTCTAACATACCGCAATCTATTGTAGGCGCAACTTCTACAGAAAATACTGTTACAGGTGGATTTGTTTCTGACGCTTCGAAAATTGCATATCCGATTGAACTGTATACATGCCGATATGAACAGTTCAGCGTATATTCATCTTGTGAACTCAGTGCTCATTTGTAACCATTCTTCTATGGAGTTGTGTCTATCTTATATTGTTAAATGGTTTATCAGTTTTCCTGTATTTCTTTACGAAAAATTGACAATAAAAGAAACTAGCCGGTTCCGTCCGAAGTTTTCCTCAGGATAGCTGGCATTCAATTTTCACAGTTTTATCCGGTAAAGCGAACTTTAATGGTTTAGTTATTGGGTTGTTGTCGTTTGTCTCTTTCGATCAAGTATGGCACCAGTCCATCATATCTGTAAGGTGTTTGAGATCGTTAGAAACTGGAAGGGGGGGGGGTTGTTTTGGGACATACACATGATGGCGATGTTAGATCGTGAAATTACGTCCATTATCTACGCCAGTAGATGAACCGTTGCTCTGGGGTGGCGAAACGTCATTATCATGGTTCGTACTACTTTTATAGTCTTGCCTCCCTCCCAAGTTGTCTTGATATTGTTAATGTTGTTGCCAAGAACTTTGGGTTCCAACGCAGGGCGATGCACGTGCTGTGTCCCAAACAGTCCACATTTTGCTTTATATCGGGCGCCTGATCTTTTCTTACTATGTAAGGGATGGGTAAGAAGAGCTCTATAGAACAATCGACAGGTACTGATAAAGTAGTCATCCTAAGGGTTTCACCCTTTGAATCGGCCTTGCGATCCGTTTCTATTGAATCGATTACTGCACTACCGAATAAACAAAACTATAGAAACACCAAAGGTCAGATCTCCATGTCAGAACCACAGCAGTCGGTAGATGATGCGGCAAAAGGAGATGAAATCGATTGTGAGGATAGTATTGCACTACGAAAGTGGGTAACGATAAGTTACCCTATAAATACTGCAACATGTAAGGAGTTTGGTATTTCAATGTCGAAGAATCAGAAAATCCTGAAACACTACAAACAACTACACGGAGTAACAAATATTATGTACGAATGTACTTTATTTAGTCAAAGGTATGATCTAATGAATCGTATGAAATGCCATTATGGCACGTGCAAAAAAAGAAACGAAAAAACAATCAAACAACTAGGGGCTCGACAGCAGCAACACCGGCCCTAACGCAAAAAACTATTGACAATTCATTGGTGGATCGATATAATAACAATGATTGTGAAGCTGATGAAAATATAAAGAATAACAAAGATAAAGAAAATAATGATAGCAATAGTAGAATTTGTCCTAACGAAGATAAAAGCAAAAGATGATGTGAGGTGTGTGATAAAGAAGGCAATATCTTTATAGTTTACAGCCAGAAACAATTCGTTGTCCATATGCGTATTAAACATCCAAACGCAAATGAAGAATCGAAAGAAGTCGCCAAAATAAGAATAGCATGGGCATCCGATGAGGACTACAAGCTGGCCAGTCTCGAATTGCAAATAAAGACGATACATAAAGGACAAATCCTTAATCGGCTGGTCAGTTAGTGGTCTGAGATGTCAATAAGAATCGATGCTACTTTACGAACTAAAGGCGCTATTATAGAAAGACGACAGCATCTGGAATATAAGAAAATTTACGAAAAGTTATTGAATGATGATCAACAAGAACGTAGTAATATCTCGGGTCACGCCATTAGTGAGCCCGCTACCACCAGTGGCAATGTCAGTAACAATTGCTATAGTGGCATTAAAGAATGCATCAAAAGAACATTCTTCAACACTGATGGTGTAATTCTTTCTAGTTGCGCCACAGAAGTTGTTCAAAAAATCATTAATACGAAAGCAGAAGTAGACATAGTTGAATTATCTTATAAGGCAGTGATGGAGGCCATAGAGCGCTTACGTTCTAAAACTCGGAATAATACCGAAAAGAGGAATATAACTAAATATAAGAGGAAAAACGTGACGAACAACATTAAAAATAAAATAAGGAAACAAAAAGCAGTTGAACATGGCAAATATCAACGTATGTATCATGTTGATAAAGATAAGTTAGTATCCATCATCCTTGACGGAGAGGAGGTTGACACGACACCGCCTCCAATTGCTAATGCTATTAAGCATTACGAGCATGTATGGTCGATAGAGGTGCAGGAAAAGCAAGAATTCACTATTAAAGAGCGTATTGATTGTCAGAATGTCTTTGTGCCTATAACACAGAATGACATTGATGTGGCCTTAAAAAAAACAAAAAAGAAAGGAGGTTGTGGTCCGGATAGAGTTAGTATTATTGAATTAAAAAAAATATATAAGAATGAACTATGCATAGCATTCCATGCATGGTTAATCGAGCAATGAATTCCTAAGGCGATCGAGTTCTATAAAACGATTCTCATCCCTAAGGGAAGCGAGAACCTTGAAGATATTGGCTATTGGCGACCGATAACAATTGCGTCGACAATTCTTCGATTATCTAATAAGATAATTGGTCAAAGAATAAACAAGGTGCTACAAACTAGTGATAAACAAGTAGATTTTAAAGCAGTTAACGGGTGCTTCTATAACATCACATGACTGAACTATCTTTTAAGACATGCAAGAAAGCATATGAATAAATTTTACGTGGTACTTCTTAATGTCTCAAAGGCATTTGACAGTGTGCCTCACGAATCAATAATAAGAGCATTAAAGAGATACGGTGCGCGAATTGAGTTGATTAAACTAGTTGAGGATCAGTATAAAGATATATACACGTATACATCATATAAGAATGTCAGCTCGAAAAGAATAAAAACCTTGAGGGGGTTGAAGCAAGGCGATACCCTATCGAGTCTTCTCTTTAATTTTGTTATCGACGAATGGTTCGATATTATTGGTGATAGATACGCTTATAGAATTAATTGCTAGTGAATTAACTACGAATGCTAGATGCTTTGTGTATGACCTGGCACTCGTTTCTGGTTCTAAGGCTGGTTTGGGAAAGTTATTAGATGCAACGATTGCCTTTCTCAAGGGGAGAGGATTGAAGATCAATCCAAAGAACTGTAATACCATTGGTTCTGCAAAGGGATACAAAGGCAAGAAAAGTAAAATAGAGACTGAACGATGTTCTAAACTAGATGAAACGTTAATATCTATGCTTGGTTCTAATAACAACTTGACTAAATGCCAAGGCATAAAATTTTCATCAGTTGGAGTGGTTGGCTCCAAAAACATGTGGATATACGTCAAACAATGTTTCGAAAACATGCTGAAACTTCCTATTAAACCACAGCACAAAATAGATATTATAAGAACTTACGTAATACCGAAGTTCTTATATTATCTCACATGTACGGAACTTTTTACAAAGTTCCTTAAAAGAATTGACGGATATGTAAGGCAGGTAGTTAGGAAACTACTCCATCTACCTTCCTCATAAAGTAACGAGTTTTTCTATCTACCGATTTGTGATGGCGGACTGCAGTTAATCAATCTGCTTGATATAGTTGGAATAGCAAAGATCAAGTTATTCAGAAGTATAAAACTGTCAAATGATCTTATGCCAAAACATTTATTTGAACGACTTGGTTCATCCATGCATGAACGATATCTTCATGCTTTAGAATTTGGAGGTGTGCAAACAGGAGAGGATATCAAAGAGAAAAGGGTTCGTATTATAAGTGGCCGAAGGATCACATGCTCGAAAAAAAACCATGGAATTGGCTTCGAAATATTCTCCAGCTATTCCAGATCGAATAAATGGATCTATGGTACAGAAAAGTATATTGATGGTAAGACGTATGTTAAAGGCATTAAATTGAGAATAAATACGTTAGAAATAAGAGTGGCGTGCAGCCGAGGTCAAAACATTGACAAGAAATGTAGGCTTTGTCCTAATGGAGATGAGAGTCTTAGGCACGTACTGTAGATGTGCGATAAACGACAGGCACTAGGTATACCCGACATCATAATATATATAATTATGTGGCTGGTAAATTGAGAGGTAAAGGTTATGCGGTCTGTCAGGAAGAGTCATATCCAAGGAATGACCTTCCTTTGAAGAATTTGAGACCAGATATTGTAGCCGTTAAAGATGACATAGCAACAGTACTAGATGTCACGGTCGTATGTGAACGATCTGGTGTATCGTTTGTTGATGCTTACCAAGTTCGTGTTGACCGATATCAACCAATATTAGGGAAAGTTATGGAACGGCACGGCTGCAAAGTCGCTGTTGTCCGAAGACTGACAGTAGGTGCGAGAGGCTACATGTTTCATAGACATATTAATGATTGGAAACAAATGGGCATTGATGACTTCGATTCGAACAGAATAACGATAAAATGTTTCCGGGACTCAATTCACATCTACAACACTTTTAAGTCAACAGTACGTCGTGGTAATAATGGAAATACATTGAAACATGCAGAACATAAGATATGAACCAGACAAGGTGGCCGAAGGAAATATGGTAATGGTGGACGAACTATTCTGTAAATGGCCCTTGCGATGAGCATATTACGAACAGTAAAATGGAGGACTATCTGTTGATCTTTTCTTCTTGTAAGTGAGTGTTGGGCATGTACTGTCTCAAAATGAAATGTGTCTTTTGCGGTATTGTCTTCTACCTGTTGTATGCATGGTTTATCAGTTCCTTAAAAATTGGCAATAAAATGTAACTAGCTGGTTCCATCCGAAGTTTCCCTCGGGATAGCTGGCATTCAATTTTCACAGTTATATCCGGTAAAGCGAATGTTTAGAGGCATTGGGCGTAAAATACGCTCAACCTATTGACAAACTTTAAATGGGCGTGAACTTCATTTTTCTACTTCATTGAGAATGAACAAAGGTTGTGGCGATTATGTTGCGTTTGTCGTATAGTTTGTTATTTAGGTCGAGATATGATGGTTTTGCGTTACAGATGTCCGCAAGCATGAGCTTACTTGGTATGTACTTTGTAGTTGATGTCAGTTGTCGGTTACTTTCGAGCTTGGTGCCAGTTCAGGCATGCACATACTGTGGGCATTTGAGGTTGTAACAGTGTGCTGACACTTAGCTGGGCCACTACGTTTGACTAGATTGGAAGATGTGGAGCAGAGTCCTGGAAGTTCTACTGTGAATCTTCTCCGCTCCCCTGGAATGGTGAGCGGTCGTTGCTGATGTGACTATTTACAGTCGTAGTGTGGCATGCCTTTCGGACTTATAGTCGAATTTTTCGTGAACCTTCGACAGATGGTGTTCAATGCAACGACTCAGTGACCATGCTAACGGTTCCTGCGAATTATATATATCATTTAATATTTCTTTGGGATGTAAGAGGGTTCCATCTGACCTCAAACTCAATCGAACCACTCTGATTCCAAAAACGAATCGAGATCTCCGTAAAATAAGAAATTCGAGACCTATCACATTATAGTCAATAATTCTGCGGCTTTTTAATAAAATCATTGGTCACAGGATGAGTAGGTTATTTCGAATTGATAAATGTCAACTAGGTTTCAGAGAAATAAACGGATGTAGTTTCAACATTCTATGGCTACACCATCTATTTAAAAACGCTCGACTCAACAAAAGCGAATTATATGTATGTTTCATTGACGTAGCAAAGGCCTTCAATTCCATCCCACACGAATCTATCTATAGAGCTTTATATAGATATAGAGCTCCTTCATCCTTCATTGAACTGATACGGAATCAATATACCGATAGTTATACAACACTATGTTATAAAAATCTTAACTCAAAAAAGATAAAAAATTCACGAGGAGTTAAACAAGACGATTCTCTTTCGCCTATTTTGTTTAACCTAGTACTCGATGAATTACTCGGTATATTAAAAGATGAATATGGGTATAACATCCATGATATAGGATCCAGTAACGTCAAATGTTTCGTTGATGACATATGCCTTATTTCTGGCTCTCGGGTCTGGATGGGGCAGATGTTGTCGAAAACAATAAAATTTCTGGAACAGCGTGGCCTACAAGTGAATGCTAATAAATGTATGTCCATAGGCCTACAAACAGCCTATAAAGGGAAAAAAAAGTGAAATCACCACTGAAGTAGCATCTAACATTAATGGTACTCCGGTACCGATGTTTGGTCACGTTGAAAATCATACAAAATATCCAGGAATTAATCTTACACCTGTTGAATCAGTAAATATCAATGCTACAAAGCAAAAAATACAAGATATCTTGGACAAAATATGTTCGATATCTTTAAAACCACACCAAAAAGTAGCGTTGATTCGTTCACACGTAATACCTATAATATTATATCAATTAATCAATCTCGAAGTTTATCCGAAACTACTAAAAGAGATCGATGCAATTATACGACGTACCATTATTTCTATAATCCATTTAACACCAAGTTTAAGTATAGAATTTTTCTATCTTCCGATACACAATGGTGGTCTACAAATACCAACATTAAGAGATATTGTGGGTCTAGCAAAAGTTAGCATCTACAAGAGCATCATGAGATCCGATGATACTTTCCTCAAATATCTGATGGAAACACAAGGATTCCGCCTCATATATCAATACATGAATGATCTAAAACTTAATAGTTCATTTGAATCGGATGATCTTAAACATAAAAAGGGTGAATTAATGAAAGATAGACGTGTGTCTTACAATAATAAAATTCATGGGTATGGGTTTGAAATTTTCTTCACATGTCCCATAACTAATCGCTGGCTACATGGTGAAACAAGAACCATGACTGTTCGAACATATATAAATAGCATCAAATTACGTAAGGATTCACTTGAAACTAAAGTTACGTTAAGCCGGGGACTTCCAGTAGACAAAATATGTAGGAAATGCATACAACAACCAGAAAGTATAATGCACGTACTACAATTCTGTAAGCCTATAAAACGTTTAATATATGAAAGTCATAATCGTGCCTACTCTCGTGTAGTAAATAAACTAAAAGAAAGAAGGTATAAGGTACTTGTAGAAAAAGCCTACGCATTAAGTACCAATGACTTTCAGATATTGCCTCCAGGCATTATTGCAATCAAACAAGATCATGCATATATACTCGATGTACAATGTGCATACGAGTCATCGGGCACATCGTTTATATTTACTGAAAATCAAAAGAAAGATAAACATAGACCTCTAACAGAAATAATTAAAAATAAATTTAACTGTCCTAATGTCAAGATCCACATTTTAACTATTGGCTCTCGTGGTTCTTTTTATCATCGGCATTTGTACTGCTAGTATGAATTGGACTTCACAACGTCGGAACTTCGATTTGTCGCAATAAGCTGTATGGAAAACATCTTGAGGATTATGCCATCATGCCATCAAAGTGTAACATTGAAGAGTCCTAAAGACTATAGTATTGACTTATAGTGGTCTTCCTAATTGTCCCTAGCTCTTATGTCCTTCCATCTTCCTAATGATGTCCATGTAAAGTTAATGTTGTCAAATGTGTCCTGTTTTTGTTGTAAAATACGCTCAAGCTATTGACAAACTTTAAATGGTTTTGTTATGATGGAAGAGTGATACCTTGTGCTTGCGTGTCGGCTTGGCTTCCTTTATATTCCTGTTGAGTTGGTGTTAGTTGTCGGTTGTACTCAAGCTTGATGTCAGTTCAGGGATGTTCTTTTTATCAAATTTGAGAGCACAGAACTGGATGGAGTTGGTTAGGCCCCTGCTCGTAGTTTGATTGGAATGCGGGACTCCTTCCACGATATCACATCAAGCGATATTTCATGTTGTCCCGGGAGGTGGAAGATATTGTAGATTCTCTATACGATTGTCATAAACTATGGCTTCTGTTTCACAACCGAAAATCGCTGGGCAACTTATAGGATGGGTGACAATGTTGAGTAACCAGGTTCAGTGTCCCATTCTGGATCCGGCCCGCAACCCTGCGAGAATTCTCTGAATCGCACTACCTATGAAAACACGTAAAGCTGGTCCAGCTCACAATACAACTTGAAACGCGCATTCAGAACCAAGCTCGATCAATACCCATCAATCTTTGATGATGGATGAGGCTACTGAAAAAATTCAGTATATTTAATACCTTATCCTATTGAAGGTCATAAATTAAATATATATGAATTGCATTATACCAAATACGAATCTTAAGATGCGTAAACATATAATTGACGCTCATGGGATTGAGATCTAGCACTACAAATGCAAAGCTCCTACTACAGGATACAATACAATTGCATATTATACAATTCTGTACAGCTGCATGAGGTCTATGCTATAGACGTCACAATTTGATATGTTCATGAGTCGCATAAAAGTTAAAAGAAAGAGAGTATCAGGTGTTTACCGAAAGGCATTCACAACCGACTTGACAGGTCTACGAACATTGTGACCTGGCATTATAGCAGTGAGTCCGAATCATGTCTACCTATCAGACGTTCAATGTGAGTATGAGACTTCTGGTGCAGCATTTACAAATACTTATTATAATAATATTCAAAAACATACTCCGCTCATTCTACCAGCTAAGGAGCTTCATAATTGCACCAATATTACTCTTCATGGTCTAATAATGGGCTCACGTAGTTCATACCAACATGAACATGCCAGGATATGGTATGAGCTGGGTGTGACATCATCCGAATTGAAATTCCTAGATATAAATTGTATAGAAGGTTCCCTCAGGATGGCTGGCAGTTAATTATCACAATTATATCCGGTAAAACGAATGTTTCGAGGCATTGAGCGTACAATACGCTCAACCTATTGACCAACTTTAAATTGGAAGGTCTGCATCGTTGATTGTCTGTTATCTGTCTCGAAAGAAAATAGTTCTAAATTGTTCATATGCTTTTGGTTATCCGAGATTAAGAGAAACTGTGGAGCGTGGCTTGGAACATGCAAATGATGGTTTATCGGATCATGGTACTGCTGTCATCACCTACGCTTGTTACATGAAACGTTGCTCTCGGGTGTTGAAAAGTTTCTCGCAACATCCTTGTGTTATGCTGCCTCGTCTCTCTCCCGAATTGCTGGTGTTTCTTAATCTTATTCTCGTGAAAAACATCGTGTATCGATGCGGCGATGATTATACACTACTCCTCACAGTCTACAAGTTATCATCAGGCACCCATATTTGACAAATCGTATTGGCAATGATGGAAGGGAAAGTAGAGAGTTTCTTAACACGTGGTGGATACTGACGAGCAGTCATACGAAAGATTTCACTCTTCGGGTAGGACTTGCGATCCTACTTCGTTAAATTGATTGCTACACTACCTACAAAAGGATGCCATATAAGTAAAACTACTCAGATTTCTTAGTCTGTGTCACAGCAGTCGGTGGATAGTGTAGCAGGAGACAGCGCAGATGATTTTGGGGACAGTATTGGACAATGCAATGTGGTTACCATCAGTTATCCTATTACAACTTTTGCATGTGAAAAATGTGGCATGTTGATTTCAATGAATCAAGAGATCCTAAAGCATTATAACCAACTACACGGCATAATAAATATTACGTATGAATGTACGCTATGCAGGCAAAAGTATGACCTAATGAACCGGGTAATATTTAAGTATAGTAAGTGCGATAGTACAAGCAATCGTGAAAATATGGGCTCAGTAACAACAACACCAGCCCTAGTACAAGTAAATAACGACACAGCATCGTTAATTCGATGTGCTAATGATAAGAAGGATGAAGACTCTAATGCTTGAAATAAAAACGAGAAAAAACGCAAAGTTGACTTTATAGGTAGAAGTGATGACTCTCATCCCATAAGATGCGATGAATGTGTCAAAGACGGTAATGAATTCATAGGGTACGATAGAAAGAAATTCATTACCCCTATGCGCATCAAGCACACAATCGGATATGAAGAGTCTAGAGAAGTAGCCAAGAGCAGAATAGCATGGACACCTGACGAAGAATATAAGTTAGCCAGTCCCTAAATAAAACTAAAAAAGAACATGAAGAACAAATCCTTAATCGGTTGACTAACGAATGGTTGAAGATGCAAAGAAGACCGGTGCTGGCATCCACATTAAAGGTGCTATTATAGGAAGAAGACAGCACCCTGACTATAAACAGATTTTCAAAGAGTTAACTGAAGACAAGCAACAAGAACACAGAAGTCATTCGAGTCATGTCAATGATGAACCCGATAGTAATAATGTTGATATCGTTAACGATGATTGTACTGGTATTAGAAATTATATCAAAAGAACATTCTTCACAAATGATGCGACTCTATCTGGTTGCACCAATAAAAAAAGAAGAAATAGATTGGGCAATAAAAAACACCGAGAGGATATCGGTTACAGGATTTGATCAATTACTTAAATGGAGGCGAAGTCAATTTCTCACATGAAATTACTGGCTGCTTAGGACATCTGGTTAGGTCTTCACAAAGTGCCGCTGAAGGTCAAGCTTAAAAAAGCTGTCCTTATTCCAAAGGGCAATAATAATCTTGAAAATATCAAGAACTAATTGGAGACCGATTACTATAACATCAATGATTCTTTGTCTTCACAACAAAATTCTAGGCTATACAATGCATAAAGTATTTAAAACCAATGATCGACAGGTTGGCTTCAAACCTGTAAATGGTTGTGGAATCAACATCTTTTGGCTTCACTCCGTTCTCAAACACGCTCGTTGTCATAAAAATACACTTTATGCATGCATATTATATGAATCGAAAGCATTCTATTCTGTTTCACATTACTCAATAATCCGAGCTTTGAAGCGGAATGGCGCACCACCTGAATTCGTACACATAATTGCAGATCAATATAAGGATGTCTTTACTACTATCACATATAAAGACGCGTTGTCAAAACAGATTGCCATACTATGTGATGTGAAACAAGAAGACCCGTTGTCTAGCATACTGTTCAATCTGGTTATTGATGAGCTTTTCGAAGTACTTCAAAATCAAAATGGATATGCCAAAGCAGTTATCGGCCAAACAAATGCACGGTGTTTTGCTGACAATCTCGCACTAACATCATCCTAGAAGATAGGAAAGGGAGAGCTACTGTCCAAAACAATAGCGTTTCTAGATGCACGTGGTTAACCCTGCAAAGTCTATCTCTATCGATCTAGTTAAAGGATATAAAGAAAAGAAAGGTAAGATAGACACTGAACTTGCTCTTTCAATAAACTGTTTTCAAATTCCAGTGTTGGAATATATTAAGAACACAAGCAGATACCTACGAATTCAGTTCACATCAATAGGAGCAATTGACTCAAACATCATAAAATTACATATTAATGAGGTTCTTGATAGATTGATCAAAGTCAGACCCAAGGTTCAATGTAAAATAGAGCTTTTAAGATCACATATAATTCCAAAATTCATATATCAACTAATTCACATGGAATTATATCCAACTATGATTCGACACATCAACATATCTATCAGAAAAGTTATAAGAAAGATACTGCATCTATCCAATGGTCTGAGCAATGAATTTTTCCACCTACACAAAAAAGCAGGTGGTTTAGAAATTTCTGTTTTACAAGAACGAGTTGGTTACGTTACTGTGAAACTATACAGAAATTTGACATTCCTCAAAGATACCCCTACGTTTTATCATTGAAATAAATTGTGGTGTTATGAATGAAAGGTATAGTAATGATCTTAAACTTGACGGTAATCCAACCTCTACTGATATTCGATTTCCATAAGACTTTATGGTGAAGGAGAAGTGCACCTCATATATTCAAAAGCTTTACAGTGTAGGACACGAAGTCTTCTAAACCTGTGCTCTTATAAATGCATGGATAGTGAACAGTGTTCGAAACATGAGAGCTAGAACATATATTAACTTCATAAAATTAATAACAAATACGATGGAAACTCGAGTTACTAACAAGAGAGGTCTTATGGTAGATAAAACGTGTAGGAGATGTCGCTAAGTCAATGAAAGTCTTATGCACATATTAAAATGTTGCATAAGTACAAAGGTTCTTCGTGAGTCTTGTCATCACCAAATATGTTCATGGGTCGTCGAGAGGTTGATTCAGGCAGGGTAAACGCTGTATATTGAACAGAATTTTCCAGATTCTAATAATATTCGGCACTTATTACGTCCAGGTATAATTGCTGCTAATGGAAATGGAGCGGCTGCACTTGATGACTCGGTTATATAGAAAGCGTCAGGTGCAGCCTTTTCCAATGACTACAGAAGAAAAATTCAAAATTATACAACAATTACACCAACAGTAAAAAGAAAATATAAGTGAAATGAAGCGGAAGTAAATGGACTCATCATTGGTTCACGTGGTTCCTTCCATCATGGTCAATTGTATTTATGGTACAGTCTTGGCTTCACAACGAATGATTTGAAATACTTAGTCTTAAACTGCATGGAAAACTTAACTGGAGCGTCATCATGTTTTAGTGAAGCAATCAAATCAATATTGGACCAAATAATAGCATTCCTTGATAAAATTGATAAGTTTCTCTTTTCCTCTCTGCAATTTCTAATTGTAGCATATTTAACCCTAATGATACTCAACTAACTTCACATTCGTACGTAATTTATAATTACTGCTGATGCTTAGGCCTCTTTTTTATCTTTATGGTTAAAATATGGAGTATGAGTTAAACAAATTTAAAAATTTTATTGTACTGCTAATGTTTGTAATGACTATCTTTGATTGTATTCAAGTTCTATCAGTTTTCTGTTCTTTACAAATTAGAAATCAATAAAAACTAGCTGGTTCCGTCCGAAGTTTCCCTCAGGATAGCTGGCATTCAATTTTCACAGTTATATCCGGTAAAGCGAATGTTTAGAGG
>OENT01000487.1:0-107918 GCA_900239685.1 Rotaria macrura | reverse complement strand
GCACAAGATAGGAAGAATTGGCGTATCATGTTAGCCAACGTCTGCAACAGATAAGGCACCTATCTGATCTGATCTTTCTTCTATGATAATACAATAGTATTTAAATGGATTAATCATTTCCAAATTTCCCCCCAAGACCATTGTAGATTCTCGTGACCCTGTAGAAATCAACCTGTAGGCAATTGAATTCAATTGCAGTTTCGATTGGAGGGTGAAGTGTGAAACAGACACGATACTCGTGATGAAGGTGCTGCAAAAACATTGAAAGCTACGACTGTAAGTAAACACCTTACATGAAATATAGAAATTTTGCGTCTCGTTATGATGCATTTATGTGATAATACCCTAGCATAAAAAAGGTCAAGCAAGAAGACATATTTCCAAATGAGTTATTATTTTCGATCGATTCCTATTCTTTAAACAATAAAGTCCGATCTTCCATATTCGATGGAAATCTCGATGACCAATGGATTCTATCTTGTCACATTCTTAATCACCGATACTTATATATGTGGTCGAGTTTCGACATATATTCATAGAAAATAATTGGTTTCCCTATTCTTTTAAGTTTCGTTTTTAGCAGAAAATTCATCCAGATCATGAAATGAATCTCTATTTCATTTTTAAATCTTGCTAAAATTTAGATCGATACTTCTACAAGCATGATCATCATCTAATTTTGACATATTTTAAGTCTTAAATCGCTTCGAAAAATGATTTCTCCAAGATTCGATAGGATGTCATCTTAAAATAAGTTTGATCGATCGCAGAAAAATAGAAAAAGACAAATGAAACATACCTTGTAGGAGTAGAATCTGTTGAAGTGATTTTTCAGCATTTCGAATCAGCTCATCAACTTGTTCTGTATTCATTGAATATAATTGTGCCTGGCGAGTGCGCAGAATAACATTGATTATGATATCGATATTTGAGAGTGAGAAGACATATTTAATATGTTTTGCAATGATAAGCTCAAACAAATTGATATTCAATATGATTGTCAAACTATCATTGATGTTGTAGACGTTATGTTTGATCATGTCCATCCATTCGTTCATCTTGAAAAGTATTTCATTTGTGTTATCAGTCTTTGCCCTCTGAATGCTCAAGTTTGTAATTCTTCTCCAAATATAAAGTGTCCAGCGATTATTTTGATGCTTATTGCATAAGTAATTGTAAGCTTTTTCATGGAAATACCGAATAAAATCATCAGGAACACCAAAAAGATAATCTTGCAGCCACTCGTCTTGAATGATGGAAGTAGGATCGTTCTTCTCACATAAATCTTGATCGAATTTGTTTAATCTCTCGAAGATACTTTTGATTTTATCCACTATATTCAGCGACCGGTTATCAAGATGAAAAATCAAGCGTCTAATAATGAGCAAACACGATGGTTGCTGTAGATCTTGTGTTAATGACATTTCAAGACTGCTACTTAACAATTCCATTAAATTTGACTCGGAAAATAGATAATAATACCGTTCTTCAGTTAATTGATGAAGAATAAAAGCTTCGAATATTCGTTCAAATATTCTCAGGAAACGTGGATGATAATCATCTCGGATTTTTGCTAGACACGGTTTACCAAGATTCACATACCGTAGAAAATCGGAGACTGGAGCATTCTTTATTCGATTGGCAAGGTGAAAAATGAGATGCTTTTGAATGATTTCATTGAGTTCACTATTTATGCTGATAAATGTGAACATATTCCATAAGGTATTGAGATCCACACTGCTAGAATAAATTGTGAAATAAACCTCAAAGGTACGATCATGACGACCTATTAACTTGAATAACTCTCCAATATGCCGAAACGAGTAAAGATTGTATTTAATACCTTTCTCGAATAATGGTCGATATTGGTCGAAAAATTCTTCTGGGTTCAAATTCAAATTTTTGCAAAGACGAGCGAAAATAAGAAACGGTGATTCTTCAGAATTTTTAAATGGATGATTTTTACCGATAAGCTCCATAAATCCTGGCAAATCAAATGGGAACTGCCGAAATGCAAGTTCATAATCAATATATCTAGAAATAAATTCTCGTATGGTCACTCCAAAAGATTCTACATTTGATATAATTGTTTTCCATGGAAGACGATTATGATCACTCGACGAAATTGACGATTGAATCGATAATTTACTCAGGACAAAAAATATGTTTAATGTTGTTCCATCAATTTTCTTAATTGAACTCAAATGTTGAACAACATTTAATCTACTTAATTGATCTTTGTCTTTGATACAAAGATTCGGCTGTAAACCTTTATTTTGGACAAATACTTCAGTTAACGATTCGAGCAGTTTGTCTTTCAGTTGTTTAACGTTACTTTCAAGTGTCCATGTCCAGTAAGCTGAGCGTTTTACCACAACTAAATACTCTTCAATGCGACGATAAATATACAGATATGAATCGACACGACGTGAAAATTTTTGAAACATTTCTGGTGATGTGAGACTTTCCATTGCACATTTAATAATGAACTCGAAGTCACTGGAAAATGATTTGCTCCCTTGTACACGATTGGCTTCATCGAAGTTTTCAAAACACGCCAAAACTGTATCGAAGAATAACACTCCTTCACTATCCTCGTCGTAAATGTGCCCAACTCGAACACACGGTTCGCTTAATTTTTCTCGGCCAGTGTATTTTTCGTAAAGTTTTCTTATGATGCCCATTTATTTGATTGCTATGTGATTACAACAGTGAAGAAAACTCTAAAATGAAACAATGGTCAATATACATTTGTTTTACTAGTCATGGAATAGTGGGAATTCATAAAAAAATTACACACGAAAAAGAAGGAAAAAACCGTATTTTACTCGTACATGAAAACAGCTACTGTGAAAGATTTGCCTAGGCAGAAAGTGACGACAATGATGCAATGCAGTAGTTATTTGAAAGAATGTAAAAAAACCCACAAGAAATCTTCACCATATTTTTTTGTTCTTTCTTTCTTTTCTTCGTGCCTAACAGAAAGAAACAAAAACAATAAAAGCAGTAAGTCTCCAACATAAAACACGTGCAACGCATCGATCGTAATTTGTGCAAGAAAAGACTTATCGTCGATGAAAATAGCTTAAAACATGACATGAAAAGTACATCTTTCTGAAAACTGAGTCACACTTATCAATTGTGTTTTCTTAATTTTTCGAAAATAAAAAAAAGTAAGAACTCGTCAATCTGTACATAGACATGTGTTCCCAAACATGTGACATATGTGCCACCTCAAATTCTCTCATGCTTACTACTGCATTAACTGTTCATATGTGTGAATTTAGCACCTGATAGAATGTAAGGCGTGAGTGAATCTTGGTGTTGGAGTGTAGAGATATGGCATATCAAGCATAAGATTCTTGTCAGAACCAGAATCATACAGACATCGACCCATACACTATGGTCAAGTGAATTACTCGAAATCAGAAATTTATTTTTGTAATCGTATAGATGTCCAAAAATTGGCATTGGCTATTGAACACACGCAAGCAAGATGTCTACCCAGGTCCGAGACGTACGGCGAGAACAGGCCGGATCCCGTGTTATTCCCACGAATTCCGGAAGCGGGCTTCCGAAATCGGTTCCGGCTGACTTCCCGACAATGCCGGGCACCGGAGCGTATCCACGGATACGGTTCCCGTTTCCTATACCGGATCCGCCGTCGGAAAACACCGTTTCCAAGCCCAGACCACATACGGTCTAGATCCGACCGTTTCCGGACCGGATACCGAAAACGGAAAAAGCAATTTTCCAATCCGGAGAGAACACGGCTCAGATTTGACCGTTTCCGCTAAGCTCCCGAAAACCCATCTGGCCGTTTCCCAAACAGCGCTAAATACTCAGAATTACTAAGTAAAGTCTCCGAACTTTGAATCCAGCTTTGAGTTCTTTTTTAAACAAGCCCAAAACACAGCAGAACATACCCTGGGAACAAATAAAATTCTAGTGAAGCATTATACATTTCCCTCCAAACTCGCTTTTGTCACAAAAATAGGAATTTTCAGCCCGAAGACCTAAAAATCAGATTTTTAGACTTTGACAAACCGAAACGATATGTGTAAGAACACCACACATGTTAAGCACCAGCGTTTTGAGACTTTCCTGAGTCTTCAATCAAGTTAAGCGACACTTCTAAAGTCTCTGAAGGACCTTTCATTTCAAATTTTTATCAGAAAATTTCGAATAATAATTAATGCACTGAAACCAATAACAAATTAAGTAACAAATCCCAAATTCTCAAGCGACCCCACCAAAATACGGTAAACTATCCCGATGATGGAAATCGTCCTTAAAATAAAGGAATTAGAGAAAAAAAGACCTTTAAAGGTCTTTTTTTGTAAATCGATGATTTGGAGATCAAGGATCGATATAAATGAGAATTTAAAATGCGATGCAATTGTTTTTGAAGGGGAGGCCCGATTTCCAAAGCAGAAATAATTCAATCGGAATACGGTGGTTTCCGACTCTTTTCCGATGCTTCTTTACCGGATTATTGTATTTCACGGTTGGATCCTGGCGGAACTTACCATAGTTCCGGTTGGTTCCTGGCTGATCCGTGGTATTTCCTCGAAATTTCCGGTTTCCGGAAGTCTCCGGAATATCCAGGTTCCGGGTACGGATAAATCCGGCCGGAATACTGATTCCATGTTGCGGTGGTTTTTCCGGCCGGAAACACACCGAAACCGGCAGGAAAAAGCGGGAAAATATCCCGTTTCCTGCGGGTTCCGGCCGGATCCGGTCTCCGGAACGAACGACCTGGGTAGTTAACTCAAGCTCCATGTTCGGACATTCGTATCTGAATTGATATTGTAGAAAGTATGTAAGCCACTTTTTTGACGTCGTTGTTGAGGAAAAGGATCAAAACACTTTTCACTGGTTGTAGATGTCGTAATAAATGCCACCATCCAGTTAATATCAGCATTAATACCACTAAAGAATGCACAACACATTTTTCTAGACGTTGCAACAAGGAAGCGAGTCACACTACAAGTCTCTGAATTGTGCTGCTTAGAAGTTGCCATACATCACATGTCTTAATGTGCTTATGATCCGTGCAGTGTTTCTAATAGGAATCTAAAACAAAAAGTCAAATGACATTTTATTTTTGCCATCACAGTGTAAAATGACATTTTGTTTTTTTAAACAAAATATCACAAAGTTTCCATGATGTGAATCGTTCAAATTAGATAAAAAAGAGAGAAATATTTCATGTTTTTATTAATATTCCGTTCGAATCAAATACATATAAAGAGTGATACCTAACAAGTTACATAGACACATCAGTTATCTACTATTTCAAAAATAACTTTAAAAAATGAAAGAACGATGACACCAAAAACACTTTACTATTGATTAATAAAAAAGCAACTTCATTTTTAGTCAGTCACTCACACCTTCACCTTCACATTCTTCCTCACTATGCATGTCTTTATGGTCATTGCAAAACCACATAAGATCAGTTGATACACGAAGTTTGATGCGGCAACCATTGCATAACCATCGGGAACAGTTATCACAAGAATTCACCCAACCGAATTCGTCGCTTTGGTGACAACATTGAATTGCTTCATTCTGTGCAGGATCATTTGCTGGAATTTCGTTTTTGCATCCATTTGCGCCTAGAATAAAAAACAGCAGCTTTTGATAATTCAAAAAAGAATGAATAACTCACACTTAATTGCTTTCGACTTTGGATTCCTTGGTTTTTTTATCGATGGCTGAGATGGCATCGATGATCTTTTTCTCTTAGCATCAGTAAATCGGGTGACTTTCACCGGTTCATAATCAGGTGGTACATCAAGTACTAGCTTAATTCGACGAAAGCGACGATTATGTTAATTATCATTCCATGATTCAAATGCTCTTTCAATGACTTTTTGACACCGTGGACTGAAGGATAAAGATTAATTGAAGGAAGCTTCTGAAATTGCAGCAACTGCTAGCTTTACCTTCTCAGATCATCAGGTAACAATAAACAAACGTTCATTAGCACATCCAAAGTTGAAATCATTATTCGTGAACGACCAGTGGTTTGGATACGATTGGCTGCTGAAAACTAAAGAATATGGACTTTTTAAACAGATCTTTGATGAGGAAATTAGATTCACAACTTACTTCTCTCTCGCACTCCACTGAATTCGTTGGTGTAATTAAATAAATACTCAACAAAGCAAGTAAATTCTTATTCTCTTCGAGAAATTGACTGTTTACTGATTGTTTCAGTAATAAGAATTGCTGCCAAAATGTATCTCGTAAATCAATTGATGAGGGTCTATTCACAAATTCACTCAAGGATGGCTTCAACGTTTCCCATTCACTTCGAACAGCATCTGTATCAAATCCTGGAAAATCTTTATACTTATTTCGAATAACATCTATTTATGGTTGGCCATAATCTGCAGAATCAACATCTTTCGTGTGCTCAATCAGGTATATTGGATCAAACAGCACGGTCATAATTTCTAGTACAGGTGGTGGAGAAAAGCGTTTGTCTAATTCAATGAGCAAACGTTCTATATGTGCAGAACATTCTTTAGCCAATTGTTGTCGATTGCATAAATCGATTTTAAATGCACCATATGTTCTTTTCTCTGTTGTTTTTATATAATCAGCCAACGCGGGTCCCCATGTTGGTATTGCTTGAGATATCCATTGTGTTATTATAGCTTTTTTTTCTTTGATTTCTTTCATGAGGCTAAAGTATGACAATTTGTCAAATTGCATTGACTTTGTGATGGGTCTTGAGGTGCAAGATGAAAAAGTTGTAAGCTGAATGATTTGACTCTAACATACCAAGAGCACACTCATGAAGATCATAATGGAAGTGAAGGAGAAATAAAAATTCATCATTCAGTATGCACTGAAATAGTTCTTTTGCTGTATCACGATCACCACTTGAAGAAGCTTGATCAGATGCGTTCAGTTGGAGGAGTGCCAGTAGTGCTTGATGACCTAGAAGACACAAGTTTTATCAAAAATGTACACTAGATCAAAAACATTTTGGTTGCCTGGCTGCACATTTTGAATAATAGGATTAATGCAACCTCTTATAGAAGACCAACAATGTCATAGATTCGCTTAAACTTCAATTCCGGCAGATCTAAAAAGTTTTGCCAATCTTTTAACATTTGTTGACGGGTGGCACTTCTTCCAAAATAATTATAAATCTTTCCAATATTTTTTTCCAAGTTTGAAACAGCTTCAACGAGAACTGGTTTACCATTTTCTATAGTGAAATGTCGGCAATCTAGCGATGAAGTACTGCTTTGAAGTATATTTTATATATTACTTTTATCAATTGTCCACGATGCTCGATTACCAACCAAACTGAATGTATGTGCAGCACAGGTATTCGATTCAAGCCAATCAATATGAAAACCACGTAGTAGTTTTGCTACTACTCCTTCATGAATTCCTGCAATGGATAAAAAGTTATCAGCAAGCGATAGTTTTTCAGAAGATTAAAAGGCACCTGTAAATGTCGATGCGTTATCACTCGCAAACCAGCATGAATTCACAGGGTTTAAGTCATCTTTTTGCCAAACATCACTAACTGTTTCAACTATGTTTGCAGCAGTTCCATCACCTTCCATATCGAGCAAAGCATAGTACGATGTTTTTGGATGATAATTTTCAAGGTATCGAACATAGACTATACAGCTTTTTTCAACCGTTCGGGACGTCGATTCATCCATCATCCATCCTTAAAAATAATAAAAACATTCATAACTCAATATCGATAGAAGATCTGCAAACCTATCGCTGGACTACTCTTAATCTTTTCGATTAATTCTTCATGTAAATAGTACGCAACATGCTGAAGAAATGATAAAGCTCCATCATTGTTCCTGTAATTTATTCCAGATATTTGAGAAGGTAATAATTGAACACCGAGCTTTTCGAGTAATACGCATAATTCCTCCAAACTATTTAACGATTGATATTGGCGACAAATATGGATTGAAGCAAGCATTAAATTTTGAACTGCTTGTTCCTGTTTTGAGATTTGTTTGGCTCGCGTTTCAATCCATGTTGGTTGTGCTTTACCTGAAATTTTTAATTCAGTTTCTTCAGCATGTCGGTGAGGCTCACTCCTATGCTTATGCTGTTTTATTTAATCAAGTAGGAATATTTGATTTCCTATTGTACACCAAATATTTTCTTTTCCTAAAACAAACGAAAGAATTTCGTTGAAATGCATAACATATTTAACTCACCATTTGTATTTCGTCTTTTACCGTGTTTTTCGCATAAAGAACATCGCATTCTATTGCCCTTGAAATACAACCACGATAAAAATTTCTCATGTCGTTCACCGAATTGATCGTATGAATAAGTTTTGTACATAGCATCGGGTTGCTTTTCCCAATCTGGAAGATAATTACGACGAATTTTAGTGCTTGGGTTTTAGTTTAAATGTGGCTTGTTAGAGTTTTCATGTTCAATCGAACGAGACACATGTTCACTATCAGGAATGTTTGACGATGAACATGGGGATTCATTTGTAATAACTTCAATTTCGTTGATTGGCTCGTCAATTATACATGAAGGAATAGAGTCGGACGTATACGATGATGCAGAAGAAATATGTTGTTGATTTTCATTTGGTGATAAAATGTTCGTTGTTGGTTTTCGACTTTTATTCCAAAGTTCAATTAAATCGATTTGCCTTTTGTTCATCTGATCTAAAAACAGAGTGGTGATATGTCTCAGAAGATATGAAAAAAAAAATTTTACTTGTGGTTTCCATTTTTAAAAATAAATGACTACGAGAAATTAATACAAATACATTGTTGAAAAATGTATAGCAACGATAATTCGACCACAACAACAATAAATCCAAATGATAATAACAACAATAAATAAATTCAAATAACAATAACCACAATCGATAAAGTCAAATAACAATAGCAAAAGCTCTGGCTGTGATAACTTGAGAATTTCGTCAAGAAATGAAACGATTAATTTGAAGATGTCAGAATATGAAGCATATTTTGACTAAAAGAAATGAAGACATTTGAAGTTTACACACAATGAAAAGAAAAGTGTAAAACATTTTCAGCAAGTGTCAACCTGACACTTTGTTCTCATGAGCAAAGTGTAAAACAAAGTGTCAAATGAATATTCCAAGGGTCTTGAACACTTTGTAACAAAGGCGGACCCTTGCTGTTAGAAACAATGGATCCGTGGTCTAGTGTTCAATGACTCAGACGTCAATTCTAAAACTACAATGATTCAGCACACTTATGCATTAAGAAATACACACGCTTTCTGTATATTAAATCTAATTTAAATATAATGCAATTTCAATTTGGTGATAAGAAAAAATAGATACATTGGGTGAATCTTCTTTTTGCATAAAAGACTCATCAGGATTGAGGTTACGCACAGCGTAACGTGTTTTAGAGAAAGATCAACTATCAGAAAGAATATGACAGTGTTTATGTGGCATTATTGTTCTTTTTCGCATCTTTGAATTTTTTCCAAGAGTTTAGTACAAATCGCTGCTGATAATCTTCGCTTTAATTTTTATAATACAAATTTCTAAACAATTATATTTTCATTATTCTCTCATGGAAAAAAAATTTTACCCACAAGAGATATTTTCAAAGAAAGGATGAACTGATCTATGATTTTTGTAAGGTTACCCATCTGGGGTCATATCTAAAACTTTGAGTGCTACCATAACGCTGTTAAACGAGAGATGAACAAGAAAAAATTACATTGTATTTCAAGTTAAATAGGAAATAAAATTGTTTTACATTGAAAACAATTTTTTTGAAATTTATGCATAAATTACAATTGAAAGATTGGTTGGTAAAAGTCCAGCTACTGCTGTACCATAAACAACAAGATACAAACTTAAAGATCAAGACTCATTTTGAGACAAAAGCGCACAAGGAATAACCTATATGCAATATAGTCATTCCATGTATCGCTACCATGCTAAGCCTTCTTAGTGACTTATTCAAAATTAGCGACATCTATATTATTTTTTATTAATACACCCAAAATCCTTTAGCACGTTTCTTAGTTAGCGGTTTTTAATTGAAGATAAATTAGAATCTTAATTCCTAGTGCGTGTGTATATACGAAGTGTAGCTGAGAAACAAATCTATGATACTAAGCGAATTGATTACACCAGACCACAGACCATTAGTAGATTGTGTGTGACAACCCTGTATTTTCTCTGTCGTATGGGTGTGGCTTTCAATCTCGAAAGGCATACGAAAAGAATATTGCTTGAGGGAATCAGAATATATTGTAAATTTGGTTAAAGATTTGAGCTTTGTTTACATTGTTTTACATTCGTCAAACATCCCTATTATTGAACTTTACAGTAAAATAAATCCTAGCTTCTGGTGATAATAGAACATTGGACATAGAGAGGGACGATATGCTTGTCATGCAACTAACCGCTTTCCATTAGTTTTCCTAGGATCTTTAAGCAAAACCAGATCTAAAATGTGTAATCTGCAATGTCGATGAAGAAATACCATTGTATCCCGAGCGGTGATTTCAGCTGGATAACAGTTCAAAATTTACACCACAATAATATCTTTCACAATCGCAGGTCAATTCTAACCATAGGATTTTATAGTAAGGCGAAAACAAGAAGTATTTCAAATACTCAATCTAGAATATTGAATCCAGCTTAGGACCTTGAATCGACAATCGATCAGTAGAGTGAAGAACAAACGAGATGTTCCAACTGCTTACAAGTACATATGTAATAGAATGAGAGAGTCATGCTATTGGGTGATACTTTGTTGAAATCTAAATGAGCATCAAGTAGAAACTCCTGCTGCAAATTAAACTTGATCCGATCCGTAAGAAAATGAGTGTATAAATTCTAAATCTCGAAGTTTCCATTTAGATCTTTAGTACTATCAAACTTTGTAAGGGGTTTGGTAAGCTTGCCAAACTGATTTTCTTATGAAGATTTTCAGTAACAATAATAGTTAATCGATGACAAAGCCATCAAAATACAATTTAAAATGCGTACACGTTAATGTCCATTCGCGTTCGTTTATCAAATTACTATATTCAACAAGTAGATCAAAGCTGTATTCGCCGACGGTTGTTACAAAGTTGACGTTCATTGTATTTGTGATTTTCGAAGATCGACAATACTTTTTCTTGTAGTGATTATGAATGTTCACAACTTCGTATTAGTGAACCATTGAAAAAATATGACTAAGTACAATTTATTTATTTGAAACAGTGAAAAATTCTGTAGTGTGGCTTCAACCTCGATGTTAAACTTTCAAGAAATACATTCAAAACTAAAAGAGTAAATATTCTGTCAACGACGGCTTATTCTTAAGTAGGACTAATTAGCCAAGACCACATGACTATATCCGAATTTTCAAACTGAGTCGTGCCTTATTTTAACAATCTCGTCACTGCTTGTTGTATAGAAATGTGCATCCTGGCTGCTCTGATAGTAGCGATATAGCAGCTATGTATCTGGTTGACTAATCGAGTAGATGTGTACCACGATTCACTCACATTTCTAACCACCGATATAATAATAACAACTGTATGTGTGCTGATGTCTCACCCATGAACCGTGCAGAAACGTTGATTACTACGAGTGTTGACGTATCGATATAAAGGAAGTGTATATGATGACTCACGACCAGTCGTATAATAAATTTGTCGCTATACTTCACATGCGACACGGTAATTGTAACAGTCGATGGCACCATAAGTAGTTGTGCCAAAATCAGTTGCGTCAGTCTGCAGAAATGGTTCTAAGCGCCTCGACGACAGCGATAAAGTGAAACCGGCCGATTTGAATGCAGCGCAACTATTTGAAAGAATAAATTGAATATGAAATTCACTCCTAGCGGGAGTACTACACGAGACACCAGCAAAAAGATATAAGCCATTTAAAATCAAGAAAGTGCTTTAATTCAACACTCATATGCCTATTAAAGTTTTTACACTGTAAAACTTCAAATATTGATTCGAGTGGGGTCTTCATGAATAAATGAGTAGGTCGCCTGTGTGACACAGACTGTGTCAGCACAAGGAATGCCATTGACTATCAAACGAATGTCTCATGTACATGAGGCTTCAGTGATATAAGCTAAAGATCAGTTAGTCTACTATGGATTAACTGATACTCAAAGAGCATCTTAATTAAGTACTATAGATTCTATAATATCGACGTTCCTGAAAACAATCCCATGCAAATATATGACTTTTAAATGCATACGTATGACAATGTCGAGTCATTTGTACAAAAGAATTACGATAGATAGCAATCGTGGGATTACTAATTTTCAAACTTGAACATTCACTATATCCGCACAAGTGTCACGATGTTACCAAAAGCGAAACATACATTCTGAGAAAGTCGATTGATAAAACCGTAAAACACGTGTTCAACGAAATTTCAAGCTTCGTCTATGCAACTTTTATTTGCAATGTTCTCTGTCTTGGTATTGGAGCAGCCGCATGTCTGTGTTGGCTCACATGGGGTAGCAGTTGGGATGATTTGAGGATTCGAAAATGAGATTGGACCCGTAGGGGAAGAGCAAGTCTTGCAACAGCCTCCGTTGAAATCTTTATTCCGAGCCCATGAAATCATTTCCCATCCTTCGTGAAAGAAGAAGAAGCCAAGTATGATAGCAATGGCACTATCAATCCACCATCCTCCAGGCCATAATTTGTAGACCAAACTTCCGACAAACAGAACAATTGTAAGATAAATACATGCAAGTGAACACGCCGCTTCACCACGCATAACAGAACTGTTGAGCTCCGTAGCAATCCACGGCTTGGGTAACCAGACAAAAATCATGCATACTAGAGAAGCAGCTGAAACGATGAGAGATGGCTTCGAGGAATCAGGCTCTTCACGGATAGCAAGAGCCACAATCGACGCAGCCCAAGTTCCAAAAGTGAGAATAATAAAAAGAATGCCGATAAGAAAAGTAGCTCGTCGTTCAAGAACCAAATTGATAGATGCATCATTCTGAAATTCACGACGAAAACGGTAGACGACTAAGGATGCTGAAAGTACTTCTACAAATGATTGAATACCGAAGACAATAAGCGCTCGGGCAACAACTTCAGCACCGAGTCCGACAGATACACCACCTTCGACACCATTGTATACTATGCTGATCCAAGAGATGATTAATGCAAACATACGCATTCGGTGCTTGTCGTACTTGCCTTTTGGGAAGAGACGCTCTGAGATACTGTAAGACATGTTCTGAAGACGAAGAGAGACGAACGAATGATTTTATAATTTGCCGTTACTCAAGACGTGCACTCTTCATAAAAGATAACGAATGACGAATGCATGTTGTAGTAAAAGAAAAGAAGAATTGGATATGGCTCGAGTGATGAGTGATAAGCTTTATTTATTCTGCGAACCTAAACGTCCTTTTCGAATGTGACAACAACACTGAAGATCAGGGATGGCTGCTCT
The DNA here is from genome assembly GCA_900239685.1 of Rotaria macrura. Lineage (NCBI taxonomy): Eukaryota > Metazoa > Rotifera > Eurotatoria > Philodinida > Philodinidae > Rotaria > Rotaria macrura. The sequence continues at coordinate 94,468 of OENT01000487.1, read as the reverse complement.
AGTGATCGGCATTAATAAACAATTTCCGTTTACTTATTATTGATTTTCACGTCTTAGTATTGTGTTTAGATGTCATGTGATTGTTTGAGAATGTTGAGATTTTCCGATCTCTCGGGTAGAACATTCGATTCTGCTATTAGTATTGAGTTTTAATTTGTGTAACTATCACCGGTCGTCAATAAGGGACCAAATCAATTCAGTTATACTCTTTGATTTCTGAAAACGTTTTTTCTGAATGATTTCAAGACGTTCGGTTGGAGGTTCTTACCGAAATTCAAAATACCATATTTTGGGGGTTCTAAGTGAGTAACAATCATACGTTTGCCCACAAATGTCATCTTGAAAAGTTGAAAAGTAAGCAGTTTACTAACATGATTGATATTTATAATTTGCTCTCCAATATCTGAAATACAGCAAAGCAAGATATCTGAATGTGCTCATGTATGAAACAGCATTTTGACAGTGTCATATGCCATACATGTAAAATGTGTCGCACGATACTTAAAAATCTGCGAGTGTGACAAAAAACTTTGACAGAATGAAATCCAGTCGAGACTTCCCTCATCCAATAAAGTGTGAATGATAAGAGTCAACTAGAATCCTGATAGGAGAGAAAGAAGATTATTATCACCGAAATTCATTGATTGTGGTACAGCTTACTATTGGTTTGGCATGTGACTTCATGTTGCAGCAAAAGATGCTTCCTATCAATATTAGTGCATGACAAGAAAGAAATCATAAGAAATACTGCAATGAACAAAGCACAGTATCATACGGAATCAATTTTTCTGCGAACTCGAAACCCTTCTCTAATGTGTCTTACGGGTTCAAGGCACTTTTAAAGTGACAATCAATACTCGGAGCAACTTTTGTAAAGGTTTCTTGGGTCTTTTCCGACATCCTGAAACTGTTTTAGATTTCATCAAGTAATTCAAAAACTTTCTTCACTACCGTCAAATGTACGAAGCTGTTCTATTCTAATATCTGAGTGTGTGTGTGTAAGTGTGTTTTTCCAAGTTTTTTGAATCGCACAAAGTCAGTTTTATCCATTGGATACTTTCACTCTGATTAGAGTAGAAGAGAAAACTTATGTCTTAGTGAATAGCCAAAAACCTATATGCCTCTAATTGTTAAAAGTGCACCAATCTTGCTGAGGAAAGAATAGAAATGATCCAATAGAGTTAACGTAACTGCAAGTCTAACGATCATGAAATAGAAAAAATTGAAACTGTTAAGATGTTCCTAAAATTTGCTCACCGAAATTCAGTTTCATTTCATTTTCATGACAGCACACGATATGAATTGTTCGTTATCGAAACTTTGGTAAGCTTACTGAAAAATAATTAGATGGATAGATAATACCTATGACGATCGTCAATTTAAGTATGCTGTAGATGCTTCGTCTCTACACATAGTGTCTCATTCTCAAACAGTATAGAGATGGCAGAGCCCGGCAATTAAGTGATAATGTTTTTCCGAATGTTTGTAAACATGACTTCTTGCTTATCTCTATAGCAGCACGTATAATCTGTGCACTTTTGCTTCGACATCATAGCTTCATTTCATTAAGTGAAATTGTGCTGACCGATTGATACTTCCGAGTTCATTCGACAGAGCAAAGTCTTGGCAGCGATGAGCTACGTACCTCAATATTTCACAGTAAATGTTGAAGATATTTTTGACTAGGATAGTCAAATGTACCATTATTGAAGAGAGCTCAAACATTCAGTTTTGGTGTCACTCAGTGTCACAGACTGTTAGTATAAGGTCGTCAATATCACAACAGAAGTTCAGGTGAGTTAAATGAAATTCGATCAGTATAGATTTCTGGCGAAGAAACTTTCAGGTAGCCAAAACTAATAAAAGTTGTTCAAGTCTTTACCAATTTAAAAGGTAAAATGAGTCGAGTCTTCTTTACCGAAAAGGTATTGTCAGGAGATTATCTCGTTTACTTTTCCATCAAGATCATGTGAAAGTATTGAAATTGAGATGAACGTTCCAAAGTATGTTCATTCAGGAAGAAAACTCACCTGCTTCACTCACAAGCTTAGTACTTGTCTTTGACATTGTTATTTATTTCATTGGTGTGTCTTGCATATGCATGCGTAACATAGCAATAGCATATACAACGAGTGTTAGATCGTCAACGCCGTGAGGTATGCAGGATCTCAATAATTATCGAATTATACAACAATTTCAATTAATGCTGCTCTCCAATGATCATAAACTTGAAATCGTTAACCGTCACTGGCGACAGAATGCTTTATAAATCAGTTAGTTGAAAATCAATCTCATTGATTCTTCTTGATAGATATAGAAATAGAGTATTTATGAGTTAAAAAGCAGGCATTCACATTCAGATAGGGTCTATATATAGCATATATAGTCCGATTGAAACAATAACTACGATGTTTACATATCAGCTTCTAGGGAAGTACATTCGAAGATTGATTAAACGGTAGAGATTTCGTTAGTAATCACAATTGAAGGAATCAACTTTCAAAACGATAGCGAAATTAATATCATAAACTATGAATTTTTAATGCCTGAAAATGACTAGTATATCTATTTTCGTACTATGCAAATGAGATGAATCGGTCCTGGTGCCTTTCAATGAACTTCTTGAATCATCAGAGACGACACTACAAATTGAAAAGTATTCGTATGCCCATGCTTCTATCTAGATCGAAAAGAAATTCACGTCGGCAGGACAAAGAAACACATTTTATCTTTTTTTTCGAGCACGCACGTTCTGTTAAGAATGAAGTATTATACGGAAATCTTCTATGAACAACGTATTACTTAAACTTGACTTGATTAGCTTATGATACGAACTTATTTAACGGATGAGACAGTTAGTCGCTGAAGTTTTGAATCTTGTAGCTGAAAGGAAGACTTAAGTACGATTAAATCAATGAAATAGGAAAACGATGTTCTACAGGATAGACGTAGATAGTGTCTTTCATAAATTTACTTCGTTTCTCGTGTCTAATTGACAGATTTATTGTTCGTTGAGGTCTGTTTTATATCTATTGATCAATGTCACAGATATTCTACGACGAGAACCAGTAACACTGTGCTAAGGAACGATCATCCAGTATCAGCAGAGTCCCTTAAAAAAACATTCAGCTTTAAAAAGAATTCAAACAACTTGATCGTGCCTCGAAAGATGCCGAGTCCGTTACTCTTAAGGCAATTCGCAGTTGATAAAAAGCTATATTGATTAAATACGTGATATAGTGTGTACGTCAGAACGGGTAAAATACAGAAACCACTATAGCAGGCATGATATTCAACAGAAGACGTACGATAATAGAGAATATAATTAGAGAGTAAGGATAGACCAAAGAATATTAATGGATCGAATGCAAGACGTACAACAGGAGTATGGATAGACACTATTGACAGAACATATGCGTTATAACGTAGTGTCTAGAAGTAGGACATCGGAGTAGAGATTCATCGAATAGACCCAACAAGCATCAGCGTCGTCAAATGCTAAGTCCAAATAGAGGTTACTCAAAGTTTTCCATCATTTTACTTGAAATCATCTAAACATAGTATATTAAACAGAAGATATGCGAATCGGTTGAGCTCTTATGTTTATTTTTCTTCATTCCACATAATTTTGAAACACGTGTTCGAACAAAAGTCAACATTAACTCTCGTCATTCATATTTTTAAATTATTTTCAATTGATTGCACGATAAAAATATAAAAGTTACATCGAATGTAAGTTTCTTTCTTCGATTAGTTTGCATCCGTTTTAGACTAGTTCGTGATGCACAACTAAAGAACCTTGAATATTAGTTCTTTTATACATTTTCACTTTTTTCTTCTTTATTATATTTCTTTTCCATTGCCAACAGATTATTTTCCGATATGAACTCAAGTAATAGTCGATCTGTGATTCTTTTTATATTTACTCGATTCTGCCAGACTGTTCTGTAACATTCTGCATAAGTATTCACGAGGATAAGTTTCAGAACAAAAATGCACCGTCGTCATCCACCAGCGTTTGAAGCCTGACGTTTTACTATCAAAATACGTCGAAAGAAGATCATATACATATACATGTATAAAATATATCCGCGTACGACCCCTGTTTCTCGACACACTTCCTCCTTTGAAGGCACAAAGCCATAAGAATGTGATTCTAAATCATGTAATACTATGAAGCATGTACTTAGAACAGCATAGAAAACTTGTATTTTGGAAAATAATCAACGATTGTTCAACATGATTAGAATTTTTCGGGCACAATTTTCGAAAATGAAAATCATCTATCCATCAAAATAGCACGATATTTCGAGTAATAGACGACAGCTCTGGAATCTGTATAAAATAGAATGCTGATAGAACAGAGAACTCAACTTGAATTCCCAGTTGGTGGTGAAACCGAAGACGATGAATTTCCCACGATAGATCGTGATCGTGTTTGCTCCACCATTCTTTGTTTTATTAAACATTGCTTACCAAATGATTCATTCATATTTTGATCGATGCCGCTTCGAAAAGCAACGAGATACATAATGAAGTCGAGAAAAAAGTTGCACGAGGATTTACTGTAGAATTAACACATTTATTTTCTTATGAAACAACTTTTGTAGAAACTCAGTTGTTTTATTCCATTCGATAGTGTTGAGAGCAACGTATCTTGACATTTTATGTTTTTACTTCAATTATATTCTTGTAAAAGCTATGAGAATTATTCACTAGAATTTATTAATTTAAACATCGCTGAGTAAGAATCCCGATGATGTTACAACGTCTTCTGTTAAATGATTTTTATTAATCTTAGTTTTGATTTTGATTGAGACTGAAGATAATCAGAAAAGCGTTGTCTCTGTGTCACTTTAGCTAACATTGGAAACTTCCATACCAATGATAAATAACAATCTCAATTCGATTATTAAGCAATACGAATGACTAGCATCTGTGCACTCGATTTTTTCTACATGATCAATGGGAGAAAGTTAGTGCACCGATGATGGTGATTCACATTAGCAGATGATTGAATTAATAAGACACACGCTATATTTCGTCTTGATTCCTATTCAATGGCCCAAAGATGATATCTAAATAACAAACTAATCGAAAAAAAGCGAGAAATCTTCTGAAATTTTTCATTGGCTAGAGTAGAGTTAGTGATAAACTTCACTTGCCGTCAATTGGAACGAAAGAGATGAACGATCTTTTCATTGTGAACATCACTATTTTAAAATAGTGATGATGTGAGTCGATCTTTCTTTTCTTCTACTATCCTTGTCGATGATCTTTGATCAAATCAGAAAGCTGATTCAATTCGACAAGCGTCACTCTTTCTCGTTCGTCTCCCTTCATAGTTACCTATGAAGTTGTTCGATTGTTTTGTTTTTATTTACATAAAATGGCACGGCATTTAGCCACCGTTGACTCGGAACTGAGTGATGTCAAATAATGTTAATATATAATTCATATGAAATATTGTAACAACCGAGTAAAGTTGATGATATTTCTGATAATCTGACTCGTTCCAATCGATAGTTCTTTCTCTATTATCACATGTTACTTTGTTTAGGAGATTCAGCTATGGAAGAAGGATTTTCCATTTATTAGCATTCTCTTTTGTTTGAGAAGTTAGCAGCGCGTTAATATTCTTAAGCATGCTTGCAGATTGTTTCTAATACAATGAGTCGATAGTTAACTGGAGGTTAGATTTTTCTCGAAATAAAATCTAGGGTCTTATTTATGTTCGAAGAGATATTTGAATTTTGTTAGTTGAGTACAAAGATTGAAAACGAAGACAAGTATTGTATGCTGTGATTGATGAGAAAGTGAAAAGAGTGTCTACTATTATAATTCAATTCACAGTTGCTGATAAAGCGAAGAAAATGAGAAATAATTTTGATCGAATCAGATAAATTTAACTTATCGCTTGGGCGTTCTTTGAGAGCAGATCAGAATATAAAAGTGAAAGAACAGGCTGAGAGAAGGAGCGATCATCTTCTTCGACATCATGTCATTTGAGAATTTCGGAGCAACATGTTTTCTTCTCTCGCGTCACTAAAAAGTTTCGATTGATTTCGATGAAATGCATTGCAGTTCGAGACATCTTTTTCATTCATAATCATTTACTCGCCTACAATAAGTTCTATTCAAGATCGGTCTGTGCTTCTATCTCGTGTCGATACACTGGAAAAAAAAAGTTTCTTTAAATATTCAAATCTTTATATTTGATCTTGCGCTGATATTTGCTTTACATGTTGAGACGAGCTTTGAATGAGATGAATAACAAGGAAGACTAGATAAGAAAGAAACTAGGAAGGAAACACCCTAGGACATAGTCAACAACAATAACTGAATAAATTATAATTTCACTAGTAACGAGGAGATTATTGAACTTTTTATTCCTTCGAAATGTAATATTATATTTCACTTGTCTGTCGAAAAGTATTCTAAGATAATACTTCTCTTCTAATTTATTCGTGCTATCGTAGTGAAAATCATTGGTTCGATTCGATCCCATCTACCTTAGTATTTGTAACATGATAGAAGCGACAAAATTTGATTTTTTTTCTCATGCCGAACCTGGATGAATAGATCTTATTCTAATATCGAATGGAGTTCTATTTCTCGTTTTTTTCCTATCCGAGTTATACTCTCGATCTCATTCCGTAGGGTTAGACGCTACTCACTTTGATCTGCACTGATCGATTGATCTATGCTCTTGCCATATGTGCGTCAGTCTTATTCTCTAATGAAAAACTCTCCATCTAATTCATCATTCAATCTGGATAGAACGTTCGTGAACACTATTCAGATGGAAGATATCAACACTTTCCACAGATAGTTATCTTCATTCGTGATTCAGCAGCACTGCTTTCTGTTCAGTTTGAATTTCTCAGGAAGTAGAGAATAGTCGATGAGCGAATTAGACGAGAGCTGTGCACCGATGAATACGAGTTGATTAAACAACACATCCAGTAACAACGATTTATCTTTCTTGACATGCTTTGTTGTAAATTAGTATTTAATGTTTTCATGAGAAATATTATTTTAGTTCAATCGACGATAGTTTCTATTAATTATTTGTTTATTTCAGTGAAATGCCATCCGATGAAATCATTATTGAAACGTTATATGTTATATCAGCTCAGCTGAATCGTTATTTATCGATCGTTATACTTTTATTTGGAGTTGTAGGTAATATTCTGAATTGTTTAGCTTTATCGCAACGAACGCTCCGTTCCAATCCATGTGCTTTACTATTTCTAACTTCATCAATGGCTAGTCTAATTACCCTCATATCCGGTGTTGCTGTTCGTTCCATGTCTGGCTGGACAATCGATCTAACAGATACTGTCGGATGGCTTTGTAAATTTCGGATTTTCGTTTTATTTTCTTCACGAACAGTAGCGTCGTGGCTTATTACAATGGCAACCGTTGACCGATGGCTTTCATCATCAATCGATGTTCGCCTTCGACACATGAGTACATTAAAAAATGCTCAACGAGGAATAATCATTATAATCTGCTTATCAAGTCTTATCTATGCACAGTTATTTTATTGTTACGAAGCCAATCTTATTAATTATCCACTCAAATGTTTCGGAAAAACGATATGGTGTCGAATATTAACAGACTTAGAATTCGCTTCTATAAGCGTGATTATTCCTTCATTATTAATGCTAATATTTGGCTTGATGACTATATTAAGAATACGTCAAACTGCTCGACGTCAAATTCAACCTATTATGATAATAACACTTAGCCAAACTGTGAACAGAAATCAACGAACTCAGCTGCTAAGAAAAACCGATCACTGTTTACTAGTTATGCTTTTAATGCAAGTTATTCTATTAACTCTCTTCTCATTGCCGCAAGCCATTGGAAATCTGTACTCAAACATAACTTTAAATCAAATTAAATCGCCGTTAGATGCAGCTGTTAATCATTTTATATTTAATTTATTTATTCTTCTTACGTACGTAACGAACGGAATGCCATTTTATATCTACACACTCACTGGTGGAACTGTTTTCCGCCGAGCACTACTCAAAACGATCAGAGAAATCGTTCGGAAATTTACATATTAATTGACATGATTCTATTTTTCAATAACAAATACCGTAAATCGAATTCATCGCGATTGAGATTTCGCTTCTTCGTGTGATGAATTGCAATGAAATTAAAAGGAAACAATGAATTCTTCAAGATTTTGTCGCTCTCACTTTTCATTTTATGCCAATGATTAGTTTTTGCAATCAAGTCAAACAGCAAACTTATCGCTACTAGTTGCTTTCCTGAAAAAACACCCAGAGAAGTACAAATTTGATTGAATGGCTTCAAAAGAATAAACGGAAAGGAAATACAGAAACGTTAAAGAGAATCTGTTCAAATCTTTTCCAATTTCGATGCAGCTGTTTTATCCAGATACCAAATAAGATGCTCGACTTGACCAATTGGATATGTCTTATTTTTATCTTCTAGTATTTCTTTAACAATCGTCGATTTACTTTCGCCGGTAACAACAGCGATTTTGTATTTCGTTTCATTTATGGCATTTAACGTTAATGTAACGCGTTCAGGCGGAGGTTTTGGTGAATCTTTAACAAATGTAACGACGCCTTTGCTCACATTCAGAGCAGAATGATTTGGAAAAAGACTCGCCGTGTGACCATCGGGTCCCATCCCAAGAAGAACTATATCGAACGTCTAGGAAATTTTTGTAAAAACGATTATGAGAAGAAAAGAAAGAAGGGAAATTCGTTAACCTTGTCCGATTCGGTGAATAATTCTTGTAATTTCGATTCGTAATCTAAAGCACATTGTTCGACAGAACTCAATGTTGGATCAATTTTAATGATATTTTTTTCAGTTGTTGGTAATTGCCGAAACAGTTTCGATTGATAGCTTGCGTAAGTTGAGTCATCTGATGTGAATGGAACGAATCTTTCATCGGCGAAAAAGAATCGAAGACGCGCCCAAGGAAGTTGAAGATGCGGAACAATCGATACTAGAAAATCAACTAAAGATCCACCAGATAAACCAATTGTAATGATTTGTTTCGTATTCATCATTTGTAAAACTATTTCTTCAAGATGAGAACCCAATTTCTCTGTTAGCAATTTACTATCATTAAATATGTTTACATTTGACGACGACATTTCGTTTCTAGAAATCTTTTCTTAATCTTCAAAAATGAATAAATCGAGAGAATGATGTTATACTTCAAGGAGAACGTCGAATACTAATATAGAAATCAAACAAGATAAATAGAAGAATCGATTAATATTCATCAATCTAAAAATGAGAAGAATCTATTCGAAAGGAAAAAATCAATTGAATACTTGATTTCTATTCAATAAAATCAGTCATTATTTATCTCGAGTTAACTCAGCAAACATTTTTCTCCCTTATGTTAATGTGGTCTCTTCATTTTATTTTCTATGCGTCTTGATAAAACCTCACCCTCTACTGGCAGATTCATTTAGACTAATACTATGGAATTATTACACTTACTGGCATGAAAGATTTTTTCGAAAAATTTCTATTTGGTTTCAACAATCAACTTGTGATTCGTGGTGATCTTCATCGAAATGCTCCTAATTAATCGTCAGTTTTCTTCTGTTCACCGTAGAATGTATCTAGAAGCGATTTGATTTATTTAGATTGTTTAACAATCTCATTGGCCAATGGCAAGTTCGCCAAGTTTCCAAAACAAATTGTGTATCTGAAATAAAACAAGACATGCTGAATTTTTGAGGCAATCGAAAATGATCAGTGTTGAAGAATTTGGAAAAAAGCGCTCACTAGTTATTATTGAAACGTGAAAATTCCGAAGCAGAAACCACCAGACTGTTTTTCAATAAAAAAGAACACTTTCAGTTTTATTTCATAAAAAAGGCCTAATTTTGATGAATTCCAACATTCCATATGGTGCCATCTTATTCATTGGGTACATTCAATACTATTTCAGCTTGGCACATAAATGATGTAGGAGTAAGAAGCTCAACAAGAAGTTATTGAATGATTCAAACGTCACTAACATCGAGCATCACGAAATGACTTTGAATATTGTTTATGCCATTCAACGAATCGAGTTCGACTTTAGGAAAGTTGCACAGCAAATCCAATCAAGACAATCGAATGAGATCTGATCATAAAGAAATTTCCGATGGACAAAATTCATAAATGATGCATCTCAATCGAGATTGATCGGTGCTATTTCATATTCTACCGGCATAGCTATTCATCGGTCACATTCAATCAACAATAAACCCCATCACAATTATGTATTGAAGTAGTTGTTGGGAGTCTTAAGAAAATAACAACTGATCTTTCTGTATGCTCGTGAAGACCTCTACTAATTAGAAACTGTTTACGATCAATATTTTTCTCGAAAAAATTTCTGTTCTAATCCTCTAGAAAAACATCTATCGTACGTCTACGAATGTACGAAACTTCAGAATAGTTTCTCTTTGTAAATACAATGTTTGGGAATGGTCTAGTCAAGATCTTACGTAATTTAAACGGCTGACTGAAACTCAATAGGATACACGTATGGCTATCACGATGCGTAACGCTGGTTTCATTCAACTCTCACGTTCAATCAGTTGTTCCCGTGTTGTTCTCGTCGATAAAAATGATTCGGAAGTTCGAAACAGAAAAAGACAGTTGAATTTGACGTATTGGATATTAAAGGAGAATGTTAAAATTGTTGTTGGTGACGTATTAGTTGACGCACAGTTGACCAACGAACATAAATGCAAACGAGAAGCATCGACGTAGCAGATGTGGAATAGTTTTTGACGCGAAGAGACTCGGAGAGTTTTGTCCCAATGTGAACAACGGTTTTCTATCAATCTCATGAACAACTAATAAAACGAGCGTGTTCAGCTATTTGAACTTAGAGACGTGAAATAAGTGGTTAGATTCAATTATGTGAAAGAGAATTTTTCGAACAACTTCATCTTTTGACTCAATGTTTACTCGAAAGAAGAGAAAACCTCGGTGATTTTTGATCCACGAATAAAACATTAGATAAACAAGCTCTAAGCACTCCCTCCATAGTAGTTCAATGTGAAGAGAACAATTCGAGAAAATACTCTACACTTTGCTGGACAACTGCAAAATCCCATGTGGATCACCGAGCATATATCTTGTGCCTAGACAATTGTTCAGTGTTCGTTGAGAAATGTGAATGAACACTTCGAAATTGTCATTGGAATCCATTGAATTGTTTTTATTGCGTCGAAATCTTGCGATGAATCAATTGGGATTAAGTTAGATGCCGAGAGATTCTCATTAAAGAATTGAAATCAGATGTCCTCTACATTCGAGAAGATTTCTTTCCAACAAAGTTATTCATCTTCAACCGTCTGTTTCAAGGCTGTATTAGAAAATCATCTGAAACACCGATAAGTATCGTTGTTCATACGGATCGAAGGATTAAAATTAACGTGTGCATAGATAGACTTTTTGCCGAGTTTCTTTTGTGCATCTGTGAAGTGAACATTAGTCATGAGATAATCATTTGTAAAATTCGTACAAGTTGATTGGCAAAAATTTGAATATCCAAGCTATTTTCCTTAAGTATAAAGCGGACAGAAGTGCACGTTGATTCGCTCTCTTGTGAATTGATGTCGGTCTCAAAAAATTTCTCTTGACGAGAAATTAAATGATGACTTCGAATGCGATGGTTTGAATGTTTCATTCGAAGTACGACAACAACATGTCAACAATATTGAATTCCTTCGACAGATGACAATAAGTCGAAAAATGCCTTTGCCAAAATAACCTCAACAATTCCAGTTGAGTCAAGGTCTTCACTTCAGACAGAACGAATTTTCAGCCTCTTGTTTCCAAGGTTTTCAGCGAATATTAATTTTTCATTGCCTTCATCAGAATCGAGATTGAAAGCCGTTTACAGAGAAACGATTGTTGATTTATTAGAATTAGATTTGAGAAGAACACAAAGTTTCTCCATCCATTCGTGCCTACTTTTTACAATCGGTAACACAGAAAAAAACAAAGGAAAATAAATATGCTTGCTGTGACTACCCAGGTCGAACAAAACGATCCGTAAACAGTCGTATGCGATGAAAATACGGCCCGTTACGGAGTCGTATTATCACGTTTTAACATGGCCAGTAATACGGCCGTATGTTCTATGCAATACGATAGTATTACGCTGTCTTTACGACGGTTTTACGGCGTATATACGGTGTCCGTGTACGGCCGTAATACGGACCCTGTTAAAACGCCATAATACGGGTTAAAACGGTCGTTTAACCGTGGAATACGATGTAAAAACGACCGTTGACGACACTGTTACGATTGTTTACGGTGGTCCGTTTTGATCGAACTGGGTAGTGAGTACCAAGCTACATGTTACGCAATCAATTATTCTTTGGTTAGCTAATTTGTTTTCTATCCCTTTCAAACGAAGTTTCAAACATTATGAAATGTTCTAATTACAAGGCAATACGTAAACATCTTGCCTAATTCTAATTCAGTCTAATCGTGGAAAATAAATATAAAATGTCAATATCCTATGTGATTGTTCGCTTAACATTTTCGCGGATCATAGCTATGATTAACTTGACGAAAAAAAAGGATAAATCTGTCGGTTCTAACAAAAAGCGTCGAGCGATAAGAACCTATGCGTCAAAATTAAAATTAACTATAACTTTTATCCAGCAGTAATTAGACTCAAAACTAAACAATAGTCATTTTCAAAGAAAATTAATATCGTCGACATTTCACAATTACTGTCGAAAGTAAATTGATGAACTCACGAATTCGTATTTTGAATGTTTGATGAGAAGATGTCGAAAGTTTTACTAAAGGGAATAATTGATGTAAAATATTCTTTCGTTTTCTCCCATGTGAGTCGATGACAATTGAACATTGTTTGGTAGTATACATTAAGTGTGTCGTCAATGAACTAGATAAACGCGCAATAAGTCAACGAGATATTAAGAATGATGCTATTTACAAAGCATAAACTCAACAAGCCTGTTTCTTTAATCGAAGCTCGTTAGAACAAATTAAACTTCAATAGAGAACATTGTCTAACTGTAAGAAAATCCTAAATTCAACGACTATTGAAGTAAAAATGAAAATAAACGAATTCATATGTACGAAAGCAGTTGTGCTATTTCATCATTTTCTTTTTTAAGACATTTTAAAACTTGACGTGATCTTTCGGGAAATCCGAAACGAGACTATTGGACATATACAGCGAAAAGACGAAATGGGTCTCATGAGTTTCATCATTTCTTAGCGTTGACAGAATCGATAAAACGTAATCAGTGTTTTATCCAGTGTAGGGGTCGGGGCTCGCTCTCCCCAACAATCATTACGCTCAATCTCTTGAGAAACCATTGTTTGACAGTCAGAAGAAAAACCTGGACCAGACACCGCATGTTACCAAGTTACTCAGGATAAAAAGTATTCTGTTGTTCATCTGTAATCAAATCGAAACTCGAAAATTGACTTTTCGCCAGCTATGAGATGAGGACACAATACGAAATCGTTCCTGTCCTTCACTCATACTTGACGCACATCCGCTCCTTTTTTTCTACACTCAATGTTGTCTCGAGTACTTTTGTTTCTGCAGCTGCTCTTTTGAAAGTCGAAAGAGGAAAACTCGATTTTGAAAGAACCGGTCGCTTGGGAAGTATTCGCGATGAAAGAAAAACGAAATAAAACAGAAGACAAAATCGAAAATTGGCCGCTTTATTTAATTATAAAATGATTTGAAAAACTAACACCACGAACGAAAGAAAACAATTTGCTAGAATCATCGTAGAAATAAAGTCACTGGTGGAATGCATTGTTTTTAGAGAGTTTGAAAAAGATCGGCTCTTCCCTTTTCATAGCAAGTTAATCTCAATTTCGCATAACTCCGATAATCGAAGTCGATTTGTGATAAACGGGATTGAACCAAAGACCAAAGGCCCCACATCAAATGCGACAGTGTTGCAAATTTATCAATAAGATCACATAAATCATCGTCAATCGTCGGCCGATTCATTTTTCTTACGCGGAAATAATGTTTTAGAAATAGTTTTTGTTCGTCACGAGTTGGATATAAATTAAAATCCGCGTCGTCCACACCAGCATATTCGACCCAATGATTTGCAATATCATACAGATAATAGTTTAAATGTGAATATTCAAAATCAATAAAAGATATGGAATCAGTTTTCTTATCGTAAATTATATTTTTCACAAGCAGATCATTGTGACAATAAACAAGATCTTTACCAACTTCAGCATGCGGCACAATTTCGTCTAGAATACGTGTTTCGATTACATCGACATCTGAGATCAACGACGAAATTTCTAAATAAACGAAAAGCAAACTGAGCAATATCAGTTTCTCAGTTTAAATGCTGCACACACCTTTTTTATCTTGTTCGTTTTCACTGATGATTTGAATAAATTTTCTTAAAATGTGAATAATATGAGGTTTTTCATACTTTTCAACGGGTACAGAATGAAACTGGGCTATTTTCATCGCAATCAGTTTGGCAATATGTTCTTGTTGAACATCTTCTCTTGAACATGGATCACCTTCTGTGAATTCATATATGATACCGTTATTAAACTGTATAAGAATGTGTTGCGATATAACACCAACTTCAGATAGCCGGACCATTGCATCGACTTCTGACGCACGATCAATAAAGACTTCGGTATTAGCACCAAATAATTTAATTATTAATCCATTCGATTTATCGTCCCGATTTCGATTATCAAAAAGACCTAGAATAGCATTTGAGATGCCGTCTGTGAACGTAACCAAGCGTGTGTTCGTGGAATTCCAATCAGGTCGAATTTCGGATATGACTTCGTATATTTCATTTAAAATGTTTGCCTTTGATAATGTCACATTCTTACACGTCGGGTATGAATGCATCTTAAATTATACAGAAAAGACAAAAATTAACGAGCTGCTTCTCTTCGAAGAATCGTCACTTAAATATTTCATCTCACAGTTCTAAGTAAGATTCGTTGGGTGGCTTGCTTCAGGGATTCACCTTTAAGCACTGCCAATGCAATCGTTATTCCCCATTCATAAAAATCGGTTTTATTGTTTTGATCTTAACTCTAGAGTGTACTCGATCAGTGCTGTCTTCTGGATTTCAAATGATTATTGATTGTCGAAACTCGATAGCAGCATTTTTATTCAAGTACTTTAACATCAATATTATAAAAACTACTTGTCTAGCGAGAGAAAAGGAACAGCTGCTCGTTTGTTTTGACTTATTGGAGATAGAAGGTCATCAAGAAGAAAAAGATAGGAATCTAAACTCTTGTCCGATCCTGATACTAAGCTCGTGTATCGCATCCTAATCTATGTGTTGTAAAGAAAAATTTTAATTTGCACATATTAGCAAGGATAGTTATATTCTTGGAAAATCCAAGATGCATTCACTTGAATGACAACCAGTTGGTTATGCAATACATTGCTGATGTTACAGTGAAGTCAAATGAAATATGAAGCGTTCGATTATCAAGGAGCCTGTTGACCTGGATAGCAGAGAAATGCAAGGATTTTGACAATTTTTTCAAAAGTGTATTTATGTGTAAGGTCACTCTCTAACAAAGTCTTTTTTAAGAAAAATAAATTCTTCCTACGAAGAGTCGCGGTATGACCCCGAATCATATCGTCAATGTTTTGCTTTGAAGAAACGAAAAAACAAATGTTTCGATATTGTCTTGCACCCCTCGAATGATAGACATGAGTCGTAAACATTGTTTTTTTTCGCATTCTTATGAAAAATAAATGCGACTAACCTACTCACGAGTGATTGTTTAAATAGGGATGCAAACGAGGTTTGCTTTTTGTTTTACAAAGAATAGTCGATAAAAACAAAGGTCTACTGCCTATAAACATCTATTGATGGCATGAACTTTTCAATAAATTCAATCTCCATCGTCAACATTCATTTTTCTACTGACTCATGTATTGGCACACTGCTGATTTTCTTAAATTGCTTTGATTGGTCCGAGATATGGTTAAATAACACTTTAGTACTAGTAGAGACAAATATCAAAAACAAGCAAATTATTAATCGAATGTAGGATGGATCGGATAGATGTTTCGAAAAATCAAGTACAAAGGTACGGCAATGCTTGATTTACGTCATTACTTTATTTTTGTGAAAAATCATAGCTATGCTGGTTTATCACCTGTCTTAGCAAGTAAAAATTCTTATTCATAGATACGGTCGGTTAACTGAGGGAGTAGGAGGTTTTTTTGTTATTTTCAAACAATGTATTTTCCCTTCATTTTTATGAGTAAAACTCAATACTGAGACGTAACAACTACTTTGCTTCTCAACAGGTATTCAATATTTACTTTACTGAATTTATCTAATTAGTAGTTAACGGAAACGTTTCGTTCCTCAGTAAAACATAGATTTAACAAGGAACGGAACAACACCTATTTTGTGTGTCGCCCAATTCGCAGTTCTGCTATTAACAAACATTGACCAGTTAGTGTTATGATGGAGAAACGGCGTCGTTTTAACAAGTGTTCCATTGATTATAGAAGGAATGAGAAAATAAATTTCTTCTCAGTCCAAGACGTCACTCAACTCTCGTTGATTTTCTATTTTAAAGTGTTTCTCAAATGACAATGAGTAAAACTCTTACGTGAACAACGTTTACCATCGATGATATTACGTCTCGATTATCTCTGGTAGAAAGTTTCGATCTTGTTAACATTAAAAAATAGCAGTGCTTGTGTTCTCCTAACTGTAAGACTGTTCTTTTTCTTAGTAATGAACTGCAGAAATACGATGCCCACTGTTTCTACTTCTATTAGAGTATGAACGAGATGATGATGAAACTTGCGCACGTTTATAAGCTTTGATTTCTTCCACTGATTTGTTAATCTATGTTCGGCCCCGTCTATGACAAAAGAGAGAATTTCGTGGCGAGATAAAGTTAAATTCATAGGCATATCTAATCATCGATGAATAATAATCTATCAATAAAGAGGAAAAACATTTGTTTTTCTTTGTTTTATTAAGCTTTCAAGCAAATCCGATATCGATGACATATCGTTTGACATTAATCAGCATCTACAAGTGAAATTTGAGCTGAGAAATGTATTTCTATGAAATTCTTTCGAGTTTTGGTTCACATCATCGCTATCTATGTAGAGGATCAGTCACAGTTGTAATAACCGGTTTAATTTCGATTAGCTCAGGCGATTATGAAAACGTACATGATTCTTTCTAACAGTACACAGAAAGCAAATTCGTTGGTTTCTTTTGAGATTTAGACGTGTTCCTGTTGTAGATACGCATTCAACCTGATCTTTAGTGCAAATCAAAACAAAAGCCAATGAAATTTTTCGAAGTGATTTCATTTGTCTGTCTCTGAAAACCTTATCCTATGTGAGTATTGACAATCCGTCATTTCAAAGTGACAGAAGAAAAGAAAAAGAAGGTGATTAACGTGACGAATATCGTCGAGATAACATTGATTGGTCTTTTTATTGTTGTCTCATTTCACTCCAAGAACAAAAATTCTTATTGGTAAAAGTTCTCTAACGACTTTCTTTAATTTTGAAGTTTGATCTTTAACAACGGTGAAACCGGATCGATGAGCAATGTCATAAAATTGTTCACCAGTTCTAACATAATATTGATCGTCCGGATCGAATTCCGGCTCTTGACCATTGGCCACACAATTATCCTTTATAACAAGTAGGCCATGTTTTTTTAATGTTAATTTTAATTTTCGCAAAAGAGAAACAAGATCATCCCCATCTAAGTATCCTAATACCCCTGAAATAGATAAATGAACACGCAGTTTCAATAAATCAATCTGAGCAAGACGAATTTACATTGGGCCCAAATAAGATCATACTTTGGACATCTATCTAGTTCGAGTTCGCCGATAGAGCAAGCAAATGATCGTTGGATTTTTTCTTCATCGTCGTCAAATAATGATCGAGTTTGTTGACAATAGTCTTCTAATAAATCGTTGATATCGATATGATCGAAATATTTCGATAACAAATGTTTTGTAACCCGACCGACTCCACAGCCAAGTTCAAGACAGAACGACGTACCTAATTTATCATTGTACTGCTAAAAGAATGGATTTCGGTGAGAAAAACAAACAAAGATGCATTTATTTTTTCAATATGAAATCAAACTTTGAAGAGTGTTTGAAGCAATTGATTCGATTCTTGAATATCGGCATCATGCACCTGTGTATAGCCACCTAACATTGTATCGAACGTTTTCGGTCGGGATGAATAGTAATTTCGTGTGACTGTTTGCCTCTCTTGTGCGTCTTCGCATTCACCTTCCATACGTTCAATTATTTCTGAACGTTCCTTTTTTTTAGACATGACTTCTTTCTCGTATTAGTAATCAATGAAACACAATTCTTATTCTTCTATCAGAGTGGAGAGAAAACGAGTAGTCGTGTGTGTCTTTGTCTTGCATTCCTATTGGTCGCTTTTAAACTAATGAGAACAGTAAAAAGCATATGAAGAGAGGACATGTCTTAACAGACGATAGAGAAATGAATGTTAAGTGTCGAACTTGTGAATTAAAATTCTAATTTAAAATAAGAATGACAAGTACGGGACAATGTCCTCAGCCGTGGAAGAGCACAGCAGCAACATTGTTCAATCCATATTTAAATATAGATCAAACATCGACGCCGAGTCGTCATCAAGTTGTTCGCACACGTGTATTAACACCTACTCGGCATTCACGAGCTCCACCTGAAAGTCTTGTTGAAACTGGAAATCCCAAAGTGACAACATCGGAATCAGTAAAAAGAACACGATCGAAACGATTGCCGAGCCAAAATGCCGCTGAAGAAGTTTCGATTTACGTTCAGCAAATGATTCATAATCAATTTTGTGGTCGAAGTGGAACACCAAGCGATGTTAGATATGATGAGCAAAAAATACGACGCACAGTTAATACACCGAGCTCGAGATTTACGATTAGAAACAGAATCCCATCTAGTAAACATCAATCACGAGGTGAAGATTTTCAGTCTAGTTTCAGTTGAATATAGAATCAATTTATTGTATTATCTGTTTCAGTGTCTCAATACGAATTAGACGACTTTTTTAATACAGCTCATGAACAAGTATCGCGCATGACATCGATGATGCCTGGGAGAGAATCGAGTTTTAGTGAAAATTATTCGCTATGGACAGAAAGGTTGGTTTTGATTTGATCTGATTTTCAAGTTCATTTTCGATTTGTTCGATAAAATCTTTCTAATTATAATCTCTAGTCCTAGACATAAATCGAACGTCGGCGAGCGTTTAACATTGGCAGATATGTGTGATATAGCTTCTAACGTAGGAGATAAAATGAGTCAGAGTAAAGAAAAGGTATTCACTTCAAATAATGTGTGACTAACTAATTCCACCGTTTGATTGAATACACTTTATTTTTATGTGTTTCTCTTTTCCTCTTGTTTTGATTTTATTCAATTTTTAACTATATATGTATATATTTATACTCCTATGCCAATAAATACTCCTATGTGTATTTATATTAATAATTAGGTTGGCCTTGAAGCTATACGTGGTTTTCGTTTGCCATCTGCTCGGTTAACTTACGAGCCATATGAATATCATCCAGTCGAACCACCAGTATTACTTGGTCAACCTGTTGCGACGTAAATTTTCTTTATTGACACAACACGAAAAACAGTTCGTTGAATTTTAATTTTCTTTCTTGTAGGGATCGAGTTCATTTGAAAGATATTCTTACTGATGATAATTATTCGAATAGTCCAATGATTGAAGTAGTTACCACTGATGTAGTTGATGAAAAAGCATCGCGAATCAGTCGAAATCCTGGTAAATCAAGTTCAACAACTACAATATCAAAAGCCAATGAATTCAAAGATTGGAGAGGAAAAATTAGTCAACCTAATTTACCCGAGTAGATTGTTTTTCTATTTGCATCTTTTTTTTGTTTTGTTGTTTTTCAATGTATTCTTTGTTTTTGTGTGTGTTTCTTTTAAGTGTTCGAAATAATCGAACGCGACGACAATATTCAGGAACACTTATGTCACCGCAGCGACCTTGCACGGCTGCAAGTAGCTTTTCGAAATCCCGACCTGAATCAACAGGTGGCCTACTTATCAATGATTCTCAACGAGATGAGGTTTGAACTTGTTTTTATTTTCTTTGTTTCTCATCGTTTTCAGAATGAATTCGTTCGTTCTAGGACATTCCGTCAGCGTCAACAGAAAAGATATTTGTCGGACCCGTTACTTCCGTTTTGAAGAATCCGACAACCAGTAAGCATAGACAAAGAAATTATCCACTTAACGTTCGTATCGACGAAACAACTATTAGACAGGTCAGTGATCGAATGGCAAATATATCGTTTTCATTTTTTATTTTTTGAATCGTTCGTAAAAAATTTTAGAGTTCAGATACGAATGAAACCGGTCGAGCTCCAAGTTCTGAAAGTGAGGAACACATAAGTACGTAAAAACAAAATCGAGCGAGAAGTAGTCAGTCGACAGATATCTTCTCATTTTCAGTTGATCCTCCATGTCTAAGTCTTCCAAGTGAAAATACAGAAGAAATGTTGAAAACGAGAGAAATAATTCCTCATTCGACACCAGTGGGCATGATGTCAAAGAGCACCACGCCATTTACATTGTACGAAAATGAAATGAATCGTGAAAATCTTTCGCCTGATCCGTTTTCTTTGAAAAAAAATTATAAATTTATTCCGAATCCATCAAGACAAATTTACCGAACAACGAATGAAACCAATCACAATTCAAACATCAACCCAACCCACGAACAGCTAACACAATTAACACTGGCACAATTAGAGCTTCTAGAAAACTATGATCCAATGATAAGTGCTAAAATCGGAATACCTTTTATTCCTGTTCAAATGTTAGCGAGACCGCGTGAAGCAAATCAATCAGCAAAATATTCAGTTGATCAACTCCAACGAAATTATCCGAAGTACGTTTTTCTGTCTCCTTTGCATTTGCTTCTCATTGACATTTCTTAGAAAAAATGGACAACCTGTGTTCGAACCGCGTACATCTCGTTCTTGCAATTGCTTAATCGACATATCTCAAACACTTCAATTGACCAAATCGAAACGAATACGTGTTGAACGACAAACAACATTTGAAAAGCCCGAAAACGAAGTACCAGTTGAAGAAAGTATTAAAATTAAATCATTAGAAAATCCTCATCGACTGGCTATTTCGCTTTACTCGCCGTCCGAACAACAACTATGCGTTAAGCACACGAATTCAATTAGAACGTCATCGAAAGCTAATCCAAGCCAATTAGATGATTTTTCAACTGCAGTCAATTCCATAGACCAACAAGCAACAATCTCGGACCAGTAAGGCTTTTATTTACTCTTCAACAAACTCGTCAGTTCGACAAAACAAAAATATCATTTTTCTACGCAACACGCCTACGTTTTCGTTCTGAATATGAATCATATTCACAATTAGATTTAAAATGATTTTACTGCTAAATTAATCAGTGAGAAGTCTTTGAAAGATACAAAGAGAAAGCGTATGTTCAATTAATATTTACTGACTATCATTCGTTGTCACTCCAGTTACACTAGAACAAGTTTTACCATTTCTATTTCGTAACAGAAAAAAGAAGTTTTTCGTCATAGCTTTGTATGGGAAGACTAGAAGTAGAGTTACACGTTTTGATTAGAAGTTTCTTCATTCCAAAATGTCGTTTGAAGTGTGTTCATACAATGATCTCTGTCAGAGACAAATGTAACGCACACTCATCAAGATCAGAAATTGTCGTCACCAATACTGGTCACGATCGATGCACTAAATTTTCCTCTGACCAAGATTTTTGTACTAATACAAGTCAAGAGTCATTTTCGTAGGGGAAAATTCGGAAAGAAAAAAGCCACATCCAATGGACATTAACTCCTCTGGTCTGGTCGAACGAAGCTGTGATGAGAAAGTTTTGTTTTTCTTTGTTTTCACCCATGAGCAAGATGCATGTATCTAATTCTAGCAGATTTTCAATCTTGCAGTTTGCCTGCTGTTCACTCATGACAGTCAACTAAATTAATCGACGATGGTCGTGCGGCTTTATTTCGATTGATTTTCGATCTATTTCTCGAGATTTGTTTTGAAATCATCACCTATCCAACGTTGGCATAGCTCATAGATAAGTCTAATGATTGCTCGAATGCCACGAATGCGCCAACAAAACTCAACTTAGATAACACGTTTTCAACGAATGAACATCTCTTAGTAGTTAAATATTTCAATAAGCGAAAGTTCTCTGCGAGTGATCGAATCCGTTTTGTTGGATCAATATTGAACTGACATTGATCATGGCATCATTCAGTGAGTAGGTTAAGATGATTTGCATATTAAGACGTACAACAATCATAGTTCAACTTTCGACGGTCGTTTTTACGAGCTTCGGGTGGATTTTTCTGGTTTCACCACGGCTTCTTTATCACCGTTTTCTGTAGTCGGGTTATTTTAAGTCGAAGGACATTCGAAACGAGAAAAAGGTACTCCATTAGTGCATAGATGCATCTTTATTCTATTACTTTTGGCTGTGAATGGGTCATCAAGGTCATATGATTGCCGTACATTATTAGTATTGAATTAATCGATTGTTTGTTTTGCATACTTTTAAATAATTTTAGAAGTAAAACTCAAACGGTACTTTGCTATGAAAGAGAATTGCATTTTCTAATAAGAAATTTCAATAAATGATTGCTTTCAATCGTCTTTTTGTTGCCACGTGTTATTCAAATTTGAATGACGAGTCAATAGTCCTTCAGCCAATTTTATTTCGAAATGATTTTTCTGATTCATCGAAATACTAAGTGTTTCAAATTCAATTAGCGATTGATTATGGTACCCTTGTTTGACTCTCATAGGGTGAAGAAAGAAATGGAAGAGAAGATTAGAAAGAAGAGTTTCATGAAAAAATTAGAAACTCATTGGAACTATTGCTAATGAACATAACATATCTACTATAAACTGCAATGCATCACTAAACGCAATTGATTTGCAATAGAAAACAAAACGATTACACCAACGATGGAGAACAGGTAGAGGTTGTTTCACTGACATTGTTTATACAAGTTTTCACGTCACTAGTCTTGACGCATTCAAATAAATCTATAAGATAAGCAAACTCGAAGTTTATCGGTCAAACTTCAACTTGCCAGTAAAATTTATGTGGTAAAAAGTTAGCTGAATTTTACTGACAAATGCTCACGATGTTATTTGAAAAATACGATCAAAAATCATCAACGTCAAATTGTGTTATTTTAAATAACAAAGAATTAAGAAACGTTTTAGTTTAATATACGAAACGATAGAGCATTGCAGGCTGAACAAAATTAACTAGTTGAATTTTATATTTCTATAGACTGCTAGATAGTTATTTGTGAAATATTGTTCAACACGCGTCATTTTTCGAGTGAAAAAGGGTTGGATATTTTTCAGTATATCGATTTCCATTCAGTCTTTTTTAGTTGTGCAGTTTTTTATTCTCCAAAGAATGATTAAAAAACGTTCGACTTTGTCCAGAAAAATGACTTATACTGCCTAATTTTTCATGATTTCTGATGGTTTGTTCAATAAAAACGAAACATTTTCCATAATTTTCTTTCTGATGGAACAATTTTAAAGCAAGACTAATGTGATTTTCGGAAAAAANATTTCCACACCAAAACTGACCTGTCCTTCCGCTTCCCTATATTTAAAAGGAATTTTTCTCCTTGGTACCCCTCAGGTCATTGTTAGTGAGGAAATTGTTTCTGCTCGAATGCACATGATTGGAAGAAAGAAAATCACGGAAAATGTTTCGTGTTAATTGAAAACCACCAGAAATCATGAAAAATTAGGCAGCATAAGTCATGTTCCGGGTCAAAGTCGAACTTTTTTAATAAGATTTTTTAATCATTTTCTAGAAGAGAAAGAACTGAACAACATATACAAAATTCAGTCTGGAATCTCTTTATTCTGAAACACAGCAGGCGTTGCCTGTTTATTTGGACTGATCAAAACGACACCCCCCCCCTCCCGTTTGTCTCATACTCGCTCGATAAAAGTTATATTGTTAGTCGTTATGTTATATCAATGCAGCTTATTCTATTCAGTTTTCAATTCTCTATCTTCATTTATAAGGAACAAAAAGCTTAAATGATTTGCTGACACACAAGCTAGTAAATATTTTATAGAGTAGTTTTTCTTACTTTTCCACAAACACCTGCGATAGTGCAAAAAGTTGATATTGACTAACTTTTCATAGGAACGATATTAGAACCTAAAGTTTCTACGGTTAGCAATTTCAAACATTGAATTTTTTAGCGAGCATAAAAGAGGCGAAAAAAACATTTACCGAGTGCTTCGATTCCTCGGTGCTCCGATGGAAACTCTCTTAAGAGAGGCATTGAGAGGATATGAATGGAGATAAATGCCGTTTCACAACATCAGTTGTACCCTTGTGCACCTGCACACATCGTACGAGATACACCGATGTAACAGTTACGAGAATTAAGGAGATGGAAAAAACATGAAGAGAATGATATTATCCATCGTTGACATCTGTACGATGAGAATAATTCAATTCGTCAATGTTGGTTCAATGAACCGAGTTCATCTGTTCCTCGCTAGCATAGTATACTTTAGATTTTTCTTCTTCAAACGACGACCGGGCGATCGATGTTGCTCTTAACTGCGAATTTTCAAGAAAATACAGAAATGTGAGTTTTTCGATATTCGTCAACATTCTCCCTACTCAATTAAGATAATCAGGTATTGCTGAATTCACCAGATATCTTTTAAGGGAAGTCGTTTTTCCAATATTGATTAAAACGGTTGAAGAAAATCTTGAACCGTCGATGTGTAATGAATGTTTTTCAAAATTCTAACATGAAAATGCTTGGAGAAAATGAAAATATTCTCGATTCAGTATTTCAAGACCGGTCTGTCTAATCCTACTGAATTTTACATGTAGTACAAGTTTCTGCTCGAAAAATTCAGTTCTGAATATGCTAATGATATTATTCGCACAACTCATACTATCGGATGCAGGTGACTCTTTAGATCTCGTCACTTGGGAGAGACCAATGCTTTAAATGTTTGCTGTGATTTGTATTCGTTTTAAATTAAAAGAAGAACGGGTATTTCAGGAATCATTTTTACTGCGAACTAGATAAAAATGTATGGTTATCAGCCTTTTAAAAACAAGTTCGATGCTAAAATGGTTAGCTGTTCTCGACTTATTCGCACTTGAAGATGAACTGTTGGCAAGCTATAGATTTTTTCCTAATCTTTTGATAGAAACATTGTTTTCGGAGCGAAACAAAGCATCTCGAATTAGAAAAATATCTGTCGAATAACCGTGGGAAAATTTCCCAGAAAAATCTGCTCTCGATGATTCGATGCAGTTTCACTAGCTCTATTCAATGATGAGAACCTCTTATGTCTATCGAATATCTGTAAAATCTCAATTCGGAAATTTCCGTCCTTCTTTCTGGTGAAATGAATATGAAAACAAAAAAGATATCTAGCTAGTTCAATACTGCTTCTTGCTGAAAGAAACATGAAAAAAAATCGATCGTTCAAAGTTGTCTCAGACTATCCTTGACAATATTCGTCGAAATTTCTCCATGTTTAAAATTAGGTCGAATTCTTTCAATGGAACAGAAATGAATCACTCTCACCAAAGTTGAAAATTTCACTTTCTATATTTTATCGAAACGCCATCGCTCACAGAAACATCTCACGGTGAATGCCTTGTAGAGAAACAGTTTAGAAAAGATGAATCTAATCCATTGAACCAATGCGAAGAAGCTGAACACTTTTATCGTAGAGATATCTATGAAACATCCTGTATTTCAAATGACTATATTCAGTCAGAAAAGAAAAACAGCAATACAGAAATTTGCACAGAACCATTGTTTTATACTTTCGAATCGTTCGTTCAATGGTGTTTAAAATTCAATTTAGACTATCGACTAACGTAAGATACAAGGTTCAGTTCGTCAAGTCTAGGCTTCGCACTGTGTAAACTCTCCTGATTTTTCAAGATTTATTTTCGTAGGACCACACAATATGCCATTTCGACGCTTTATTTTGTTATACTCACCGTTTCTTAAAAGTTTTATAGTTGAATATTTTCTAGAAAAAGAAAGATGAGACCCAAATTTTTATTTTGTCGATTTCTTTCTTCTAATCACTTTAACAATCGATCATTTCGAATTCATTGATTTTTTAGCTATTGTATCCTTATTATTTATCACCAGTACTTCGACAGCAACTCTTTTATTCGTGTATCTATAACATGGTTGTTTTATATGTGCGACGAGCAGAGATATGAAGAGGATGCAACGTAGCAGAGAGGGAAGAAAGTGTGATGCACGGGAGTGGTTTCGAGTGCCGCAAAGAAGCTTATAGAATCTTAAAAAGTGCCGAAATGCGAACTTTGGTATTTCTTTCTACAGCTATTTTCCTGATCTTGAGAAAAAGGCCGCTGCGTGCCCTGTTGAAGCCTTTAAATTTCCACCGAAAACACACGTGAGTGCAGACTTCGCTCGTTCTTGTGTAACGGTCATGAATCTTTGTTTTTCACGATCAGATTAAATCGATTTTTTCCCGCTTTTTGTACTGCGACGAAATCAGATGGAAAAGATTCTCTGTCAAGTATCAACCGATTGATTAAACCATCGACTTCTGTGTCTTGTTCGATGAAATAAAACTTCGTGAAATTTATTCAAGCCGATCCGTTCTCTTTCGATGGTCCTTATGTCACGAAAAACATCGAGTGCAATGTAAAAATTTCTTAACAAGTTTTGTGCCGAAGAGAAATAGAAGACTCTCATCGGCGTCACCCGTGTAAATCAACAAGATGGATTGGTTGACAATGAAGAAAATCTCATCTGTTTTTTATTTTGAATCGTTTCATGTCACAGATTATCGAAATGTAATTTTGCTGTTTCTTTTATAGAATGAAACAAGAACAACGAATCGAATATGACTTTAATTCTTTTAATATGAAAACAGAACAAGGTGGATTTAGAAATTTTCTCTCCAAAACATAGACCTTTTTTCATATTTTCTTCTTCTTATTTTTGTTGAAAAGAAATCGAGCAAATGCGTTTACGCTTGAGACCCAACCAACGACGCGTTCTCGTTCCAGCTTCTGTAATAACAAGCGCCAAGATTCAATCACCTAATCACCGACAAGCGAAACAACAAGGAAGGCCGATAGCAAGCGTTTTCCTCACACAAGATCCTGTAAGAGATGTTTCGGTTTTTCGTCGTTTATCTTATGTCTTATGAAACATTTAGGACGACTACAATTATTCAACAGCAGTTTATCGTCAGGCAAAACAAGATGCTGACATAAAACGTGCATTCAAAGGATATGTCGTCGAGAATATTCAACGAAAATTATCTGCTGACGATAGAAAAAAACGCGAAGAAGAACAATTAGCTGCAATTACAATTCAACGGTTACTTTAATATTGAATTCATGTTTATGGAGCTTGACTGTTTTGTTGTTCTTCATCTAAATTAGAGCGTATCGAGAACATTTAGAACGACGACTCGAAATCGAAAATCGTCGACCATCGGCAACGAAACGACGTGAAGAAGAACGAAATCACCGAAGAATTCTTTCGGCTAAACGGGCGCAATTTGTTGAACAGAAATTAATCGAGCAACAAAGGTTTTAGTTGATTATCGTTCTTCACTTTATTTTATCTTATCTAAACTTAGAATTCGAGATGAAAATAAAGAATATAAAATGATGGTTGGCACCACTGGACCTTCACTTCGGATATTCGCGTAAAAATGATTTCTGCTCCTTTTCCCCGAAATGCATTTCATTCGAAAGTCAGTCTCTTTCTTTTTCCAGAAACTTCAATAAAGTCGACGAAGAATTCTCATCGAACACTCTCGACCGCGCTGCGACGTGTATTCAACGATGGTGGAGAGGGTATCTCGTTCGAAATCGATGGATATCCATAAAGAAACAAGTAATGTTCATCATCCTATGCATGTCTTGTTCGTCAGGAAACATAAATTTATATTTATTCGAACAACCAAGGTTGCTGATTGCGGCTTAACATGGTTCGAATTCGCTTCTCATTATCGTCAAGTCGTGCAACGTGTGCAGAAAATGCGTCGTTCCAGTTTTCAAAAGTTTATATTTAATGTTGACCAAGCAAAAGATTTTCTGA
Source organism: Rotaria macrura (assembly GCA_900239685.1). Taxonomy (NCBI): domain Eukaryota; kingdom Metazoa; phylum Rotifera; class Eurotatoria; order Philodinida; family Philodinidae; genus Rotaria; species Rotaria macrura. The sequence continues at coordinate 66,236 of OENT01000487.1, read as the reverse complement.
CTTATGAAAAAAGTTCACTTTCGTCTTCATTTCGTTTATTCTCATGACATTTGCTTTTCTTTTCTTTTCCACAGAATTAACCACGATATTCAAAGTACTTTCATTCAATGAAAAACTAGAAAAAAATGAAATCGAAAACTTCATCGACTCTTGCAATTTATCGGCAACACCTGGTGAAATAGAAGAAGCGTTAAAACACGTCCTTGAATGTAAATCCATTGGTTTTTATTTTATTTATTTAACTCTTTGTTTGTCAAGATTACTCAGAGGAAGCAATGGAAACGTATTCCAAAGAAATTATTTTTGATATTGTTTACTACATAAATCCGCCGAAAGCGACTGGACTTGAAACATCAAGAAAGTCGACTTGGATTCGACCAATAATTGGCGGTGAAGATGAAACGGCAGTTCAAGGTAAGATTAGCAAGACACGAAGATTTATTTAGCTGTATCTTTTTTCAGGAACAGCCTATTTAGAGCCAATCGATATGAGCCTTGTTTATAAATTCCTGGATAAACCATAGATTTATAATGAATGTCAGCCTTTTCCTCTTCTATTGTAAACAATGTTTCTTTTTTTCTTTAATTTTTTCATACAATTTTTTCTCGAGGTGAATTCATATTTCTTTTTCTTTTTAAAAATTTTTTCTCTATCAATCAGTTTGTGTTTTATTTTGAATAAAAACGGTTCACAGGTTTTATTTATCAATCGATATTCATTGGTGGTTTGATCAACAAATGAATTCATTCTTGACGTCATATTGTGAGAAACTATTTTCAAAATCACACAAATATTTCTTTCATAATTCATCATGAAGCTTGATTGAACACTTTTCAATGGTTTGATGCTGGTCAAAGTCAGCACATCTTCGTTCTTTCTTTTCATTTGCGAAATCGATCCATCATGAACAAGTCTGGACATAGGAAAGTTTTTTTTCTCAGTTTGCTTGCTTCTTCTTTTCAGTGGCCAATTACGAATGAGTTTCTCTACATATTTTCCAAATATATCTGTCAAGTTTTGCTGATTCGATCTAATGGGTTGTGAAGTCCTATTTGCGAGGAGAACTGTTCAACATTTCTGAGAGAAATTTCGGTCACAGTATAAATGGATACTTGACTTCTGCACATAAATCCCATCATGTTCGTGTACTATTGATATAGTCAAGTACTATCTTCAACTATCCTGGCTGCAATTCTATTCGACACAAATCAAGTTAAGGTTTTTGTCAATTTTATCTTTCATTATAATAATGTTCTTATTAAAAACACGGATTTACGCGAAAAATAATATCGACTAAATTATGAATTCAATTCGATTTCGAGTAAAACATGCCGGCAAGAAGCGCAAGAGAAAATTTTGAATAACAGTGAAAAATTAGTAAAATGCATTTTCCTTGGACAATATATTCTCACGGTACCTTGCGTCCTTTTGAGATCTTTAACACGTTACAACGACTGGAACTGTTGCGGTGTATAGTGGTTGACATTTATGTTTTCTTTTTTCACAGATCGTGATTAGTGTTTTCGATGTACGACTAAAGAACATACACCAATAGAATGTCATTAACGTAATTTATGTGAATGCTTTTACTTATCGTGCTTCTAGGAGACGATATGAACGCTAGTAAACAAACAAAGTTTCAGCAACTCTTTCCATACAAGTAATAAAAACGGCTGCATTGTTTTTCACGCTGAAATCTTAGAGTTACAAGCATTAGAATAGCAGTTTTCTCCTGTATGCATTGTTTAGTTCTGTTGAAAAGATATGCTTCATTTTGTTATGATCAAAAATACTTTCCTTCTGCACATGATAGTCCCGATAGGTTCAGAACGAGCAATCCTCAGAGAGAAAATCTTGTCGGGTTTCTTCGATTAAATCCTTCACAAGCAAAATTAGTCTTCTCCGAGGTGTTACTTCATCGCAATTAATTGCTCAACCGATTTCGACGCACGTGTGACAATCAACGGACTTTAGTTTAGAAATGTTCGAAGGGCGGATAATTGTTTTTGACGAAACAGAAAAGATTTTTAGAATTCTTGTGATTTTTCATGGTTGTCTTGGTTCGACGGAAAAGTTAAGTCATTGCAGAATACTCTGCTAATATGTTCAGCGATCGTCGAACCATATTTCATCGATGTATCAATTGTTATTATCGAGAACAATGAAGGATGATACGCTCTAGTCAACTGAAACAACAACAGGCATATACTAAATGGAATCCTGTGAGACAACACGTTTCTCGAATTCTAATCTCGAATGGCTCGTCGTGACATTTCCGAGTCGTCCTATGGATTCCCGTCCATTCTTTCCGTAGACTAAAACGTAGCTCATTGGATGAAATGCAGTGGCCGATTGTTTACTGTCGATTCATCTGAATAACATGACGAATTCTCTGTTTTTTGCCGAATAATCATCTTATTATAAATGCTTTGAATACAACTGAACTTTGCATCTTCTTTCCTCTTGCACAATCACCATTTTAGAACGAGTGAAGCGTTGGAGACATTCTAAGAAGACGAGACTACGCATTGTAAATGAGTTTTTCAAAAGCTCGATTTATTATAGGAGTATACAAATGTAAAAAATGACAATTCAAGTCAGTTTGCCTTCTGAGTTTTTGTCATGCAACGGTTGATATGAGAACGCTTATTGACTTTTCATATGTTATATAGAATGCTGTTCTAGACTAGTAGTGTTCATCTCAAATAAAATCGTTATTTGATAACATGTCTGCTGAAGCACGATGCACTGGTCACTACCGAAATCAGTTATGATTTGCTTATCGGGAAGCTATCATTTTGAATTAGAAGATGAAAGTCAAAAGCTGTTCTTCATATAGTACAGAATCTTCACCCACAGTGGGACGCCTAGCCTTGTATGATAGTGAAGAGGAAGGTATGTGTGTGACGTTCTATGTTGAGAGCACTCTTACATCATGTTTCTCCTTCTCTGGCTTTTCCTTGTCTACATATATTTTCTCTTTCATCCTTTCATGGGTACGATCAGCTCGTTACTTATACTGTTGACAAGAATACATATACCATATTCCATAATTATCTTTCCTGTTATTCTCATCTTCTTATTTGTTATGTCTATCTTTTCCTTCTCTCTCTTTCTTGGTTGCGTATATAAGCGCGTGTTGTGGATGTAAACGATACGATTTGTGATACGTGGAAGCTAAATAAAATGTAATACCATCAGCATTAACTCTTCTACTATCTAAAATCGTCACAATGTGTACTTTGAAGAAGCGTTTAAAAACGTTCCGGACACTTAGTGGTTTTTCGAAATTATCCAAATCATCATTACCTCATCCCGCATGACGGGGTCAACAGGATTTTCCCGTAAAACTCTAATTGAAATAAATTAGTAAGTTAAGATACTCTATGCATTTCTCCTCTAGATTTAATCCTACGCATTTCAAATTGGTGTCAGCATGTGAATAACAATGAGCGTGTCATGGTCGTACCTTGATTTAGTTCCAGTTATTTAGCGGCTTTGCTGTCATCGTGTGCAACAAGGTACACTTCAGTTTAACATGCGTGTCGATATGCTGAAAGTATTTTGAGGAAATGAGATGTTGATAAAGTTTGAGCGACCGATGGTTCAATCTCAATGACGCTTATAAGAAAAATCCTGAAACTAAGATCGAACTCAAGACTCACGATTTCGATAGATATCTGAAATAGTATCTGCCATTGCCGGTGAACAAGACTCGAGTTTTCAATATTTTCTGGCGACATATGCAGGAATTGCTAGAGAAAAGTCAACAATAATGAATCCAGCTTTGTTCATTTGTAGACTGCAATTTTCATTCAATTGCAAGAATATTTTCATGGTTTCTGACCCTTTAGCTGATCAAGAAACAACTAAATATAATCAACCCAAAGAATACATCAGCAGAAGAACAAAACAAAGTTTAGAGCTGAAAAACGGGATTTTCACTCTATGGTTTGCCCACATAACGCGCTACTTCGGTGATGACGCTTTTGAAAAGGTTTTCTTCTAGATGGACCAATCTCGACACATCAATAGATGGAATTTTTTGCGTTGATTACGGATGTGATCGTTTTTCGTGAAAAAGGTCATATTTTTCCCACCGTTACGGCCTTTTAAACTTTTCAAAAAATCGTATTTTTAATTTCTGAAAAGGAGAATTGTTTTTGGAAACATCTGATTGGCATACCATTCGATACAGAATTTTATTTCCTAAAACATAGCATATTTAGTTCTAACTTCCACTTCCGAAGACGAATTTTACATTGTTATAGAGTTTCCAACTTCCCATATTAATAGTGAGTCTCCACTTCTTCGTTGCTGCTTGATTCTTTGAACGGAGGTTATATGTGGACAAAAGACGAGTTTCTGTGAAGATTAAATAGATCTGAGCACGTTAAGAGACCCGAAATCGATCGACAAAAAAGGAGTGCCACAGCGTTACGTTATCCTTTTCCATTTTTTACATGAATAACGAGAGCCACGAGGAAATGTTTTTGCCTCCAGAAAGCTTGTTTCATGCTCTACAAACTTGGTTCTTGGCCTACTTTAATTGGAGGCCGTTGTTCGCAGGGAATTCAAAGATGATTCGGAGCGTTGCAAACTCAGGGTCCTTTTGTATCGCAGTGTGACGTGACTATACACCATTTCTGTAAACTAAAGAGTTCGACGAGAAAACATCAAATTTATAGTATCGATAGAACTTGGCGAGCTGTGTCGAATGGCGTTTGAATGAACTTTCTAGCTATCATCGTTCTCGAGATCTTTCAAAAAACGATTGCTAAAATACGGCGTTACACTTGGACAAGCCGGTTAACTATATAAAATAAAACTTGTGAAAGACAGTAGGAAATCTGATAAATGACTATGCTTGCAAGATTGGGAACGTACTCCTTTCTAACGGGGGTAAAATCTCAATGTTGAATTCTTTGACGGCAATCTCCATATGCTGAGTCAAGTGGAACGAACAGTCTTCGATGAACTGTAATGCAAATGATTACTTTTAATGTTTATCCTATGGAGGGATTTGACGATCGATGGGGAAACGAGAGAATAAGTAAAATGTTATTAGGTTGTCTTTTTTCTCTTCTAGAGACACATTGACGTAGAAGTTTGGAGAGTAATGTTAATCGAACTTATATACAGGAAAAAAGGTCCGATTCATGTCAAAACGTTCTATGAAGAAGAAATGTAGATACGTCATTTCAACGGATACTAATAAAGAAAAATAATTAAACACGTGTTTATTAGTAATGAAGAATATTTCAAAATGGTTTGCAATTTTTCATACGAGTAATTAACGTATGATTTCAATTATTTTTCATTTGCTTCATTAACAACCAGAAGAACAAGATTTAAACTCTTTCGAGATTCATTCGCGAAGAAAAAGAATTTCCAATCGATTAAATTAGCTTTCATTTATTTTTCAGCACTCTACGGATTCATTAAGAGAATAAAGCAAACACGGTGATATTAATCTTAACTGTCCCTTAGTGACTGATTTATGCATTTATATGTTTACTAACACCTCTAACACAAACACACGCCAACGTATTTTTCTTTTGCTCGTCTTTCATCTGTGACGAATGTTATTTTTTCAATATTAATGGACGATTTCTAAGATGGGTTCGGATAAAATGCCTAGTTGAAAAAATGGAGAGAACATCAATCGACGGAGACAAGTGCGAAATAAGTAAACGATAAGGTCGCACAGGAAAGCGTTTTTGTCCCTGAAAAGTGAGTGCGTATCGATATTTCTTTTCATGATTACTGGATTTTTTTCATGTGATAAATAATAATGAAGCATTGATTCGATTTCAGTATCTTCAAGCATGAGTCAAAATACGCATCCATTTTTACGCATAGAAATCTTAAAATTTCAATTAAATCATAATAAACAAACAATCGATTTGACCAAACTTACGACTGAGGTTGAAATAAAACAAAAACATGATTCAAGTAACATGCGTATGTTCAGTCTTTCAATAGTACTTTGTATGTAAGGCTTATTTACTGCTTAGAACGAATAAAACGACCAACCTTTAATGAAAATAGTCAATCGATTCGATTCGACGCCGGACTATTTGTCAACATCGAACGAAAAATTTATATTCGAATATTTTATAATGATAATTTATATGCATTCGAATCGGATTTAAAAGCTCTTCGAAAATTGGCGAATGGGCATCGATATCAAGTATTTACATTTCTCTACAATCGATTTGAAAAGTATCGTGACAGTAAAACAAAAATTCACTTCTCAATCGAAGACAAACTTCTCAATCTGCGTCAAAGCTATGTTGTTCGATGAGATTGAATTTCGTCACACTTATCGAATGCAACGTGGTCTGCCTTATACAGAATTGAAAATTTGAAGGGAGAGGATATAACTAGTACCTATCGTCTTGGGAGCTATTAATTAAAATCAAGATTTTTCATGAGCTCATTAAGAAATATTTATTTTTCACTGGTGTGTGCTCCGGTTCGGTACTCGGCAAATTCCTATCATGTTCAGGAAATTCTAACTGAGTGAATAATCTTCGAAGCTGTAAGAAGGAAGGTGGAGTTATTTCATAAAAATACAAGCATTAAGAATTTCAATAAACGAAAAACACGGAAAGTTCATATGAATTTCTTTATAGATGCCTTGGAAAAGTAACCCTTGTGATGAAGAAAACGAGCGTTCTACATATGAGCAAAGATTTGAGTCAATACCTGAATTGGACTTTGAGCAGAAACATCAGTCCGGCACATTTCTAGTGTCTGTTCGACGTGTTTTGGAGTGCTTTTTTATGTAAATGGCGTTGAGTTTTCCATAGAAAACAGATTTCTAGGAGAACAGTTGATGTTTCATGATTCAACGCGACATATCTGCAGGATATCTCGTGGTACTCGCGAGTTAGACAGTTCAAAGTTATCCCATGATTTAAATACAAATAAATCTGGTCTCCGCTTAAAACTCCAGTCTCACGTGTCAAAGTTTGTTTCATATTTTAAATTTTCTATACACTCATATTCTGTCCAGATTATTAATTTTTGGATTTTGCGATGAGGTTGTTTGTGTGGCCAATTAAAATGAGGAGATATTTAGGAGAATCAAGTTAAAGTTCGTATTGTCGAACTAACAATTTTCAAAGTTTAGTCGATATTTGATTCGCCTAGTGGGAGAGATCCGAACTTGACAGTATTGATAATTTGTTTCAATGCAGGGATACATCGATTGTTAAAACTAATTTACTAAGGAATAACGTGAACACTTCGATCGTTTGCTCCAACATTATATTTTTAATGTATGATGGTTGAACACGACGGATGGATAGCATCTAGACAGTGATTATAAATTGATTGCTTACCATTTATAGTAACAGTGATCATTAGATCAGAGATCCAGTGTTTACGAGAGACATAATCGAACATATGAATAGAATTATTCTATGGATTGTTTCGTTGTTATTGATTTCAAGATCTCACGAAAATAAAACACTGTTCAAAAAAGTATTTTGCTTTAATTTCGGCAGTATCTGTTGTTTACAACATATTTCAATCAGTTATAAATTACTTTTTGCCTCTTCAATCATCTTCTCTGTGTGACTGAGAGATCCATAAGTCATTTATATCGAAATCGAGTTTCAGAATGCATGAAAACTAACATGAATAGAATGTTATCGATAAAATCGAGAGACTAGTATTGAAGCTTAGCAAGTGGAAGTTACCATTGTATTAGCATTCAGTAGCGACAAACTTAATTTCACTGGTTTAGAGTCATGTAATGTAGGTTATAGGCTAGAAAAAAAGTCTTGTACACTGCTAGGCTCTACACATGTTGCGATCTCGAAATGGTCAATCTGTTCCTTAGTCAATTAAGTTGAACAGTCGATTTGTCTCTGCATATAAACAACTTGTCAATACTGTGAAGTTCGAATCTCACCCTCTAGACAAACGAAATATCGATAACCTTTTGAACTTTGTTAGTTCGGCACTGCTAAATATCTACTCGTTTTTATTGACAATACAAGTTTCTTCATTATTAGTAAAAGAACGGCTTTTTGGGGATAGTCGAGAAAATTCTTGTCTCAGCTGAATCAGCAGAATCTGATTGTTTCAACGGAAAAGGAATAATTTTTACAGGCATCGACAAACGCATCGACGAATATTTGTCGTGGAATAAACAAACAACTATATCATGTCTTCTCTTTTACTACGAAAACACAGAATTCAAGTCATTTGAGCGATTTAGAATTCTTTGTTTTATTTCCCGTCAAAATATTCCTATTCGATTCTATGTTGTTCTAATCACTTTTGTTCTTAATACAATATATTTTATCTGTCATAGTTTAACTTTACGCCTAAAGCTCAAGCAGAAATAATTATTCAATATAAAGGTAATTTTGTTTCCATCTATTTCCGATTTAACAATTCTCGTTTGAATTAGATCCATCTGCTCCAAAAGATCCTCAATCAGTAACAAAATTACACGGTCACCGTTATGCCGAACGTTATCAAACTGTTTACAAGCATTGTGGTCATAGATTTGTAGGGAAAGTCTTTAAAACGCCGATGTTTTGTTCGCTTTGCCGTGAATTTCTTTGGTATGGAAAAAGACGAATGTGTTGCTAATTAATTCATTATTTTAATTGAAGGGGCTTTTCTATCAAAGGCTTTCAATGTCAACGATGTGACTATGTCCTACACAAAGAATGTTACGATAAATGTTCGACTTTGTGTACTGGAAAAAAATACGCCGACGTTTGTTTTTCTTTCTCACGAATTGAAATTAAAATTGATTGTCTATTGACGTATTTTTAAGCTGGAAGAAACAAAAGCTCACCATTTTGAACATCAGCAATTTGCACTGCATACCATTTTTTGTGACCACGACGGAAGTTTCATTAGACCAGGGCATTTATACAAGTGCACTGGTAAATTCAACACGAGCAACAGATTTTGTTCGATTAGTTTTATTATCGATATCTCTTTTATTTAAAGAATGTTCAATGGTTGTTCATCGAAAATGCCGAACTAAAGTTGGAGATTATTGCGGGTATCAAGGAAATTCATTAGAGCTTTATGAAACATGGAAAAAAAATGTATTCGAATCCTTATTACGAAGAACGAAACGTTTGTTTTTCTTTGTTTATTTAGCATAAAACAGATCCGGATTATAACTATCAATACAATGAAGATCTCTGTGAAATCTATGCAACTCTCGGGACAACTAACCGAGCCGATGATGTACAAGCAGTTATTCAGCGAATGTCGAAGCTCTGTCAGCCAAATATAACTGCAGGTTTTCAAATAGATGCAATGCAAATTTTACAAGTCTTAGGTGTTGGAATGACTGGATCGGTTCGTTCGTGTTTTTTCTTTTCTCGGTGAAAGCAAAAAATGATTCGTCTATTCTTCACCGCGAAATCTCATTGACATGTATCGACTTCGGCATGTCACTTGTGATGTGTGATCGTCCAACTTTTGATCGCACTTGAAGCAAACACTAGATTGCCGTTATTTTATTAGCCTATCTCAAAGTACCGACATGCGCAGTATTTCCCTTCATTCCGTAGTTGAATGGTTCACTTTTAAATTCGATAAAGAAAACTGGAAAGTTCATTTGTTTCGTGTAAAACAAAAGTTAACATGATCCAGACCAATGTTAAAATCATACAAGACGATCCTACACTCTAAAAAATAGTAGATTGTTCGTCGAACCTGTACCCAAAGACAGAACTCATTTCGGTTCCTTAAGAATCTGTCGAACTTAAAAGAGAGTCGATCATTTCTTACACAACATTAAAAAATGTTCGGCTTTTTCATACGAAATCAAAACGAATCTTCTCTTGAGCACAGGTTCGATAGAAAGAAACTATGTTTTACGAGTATATTGGTCACTCTCACTTTCTGAAGCACTAAACGGCGAAAACGAATCACTAAGTAATTTAGAATAAATGAGTTCAATAATAATTCTCTTCCATGTATACCCTATTCGTATTTCTACTAACATCTTTAACGGTCACTCTGAAGCGTTAACATCCTAAGCTCTGACAAGATTCAAAAACGATCCTGATAGATCAATTTGACTCTCGGACAACTTTAAAGACTATTGCAGAGCTTCGAAGACCTTGATGAATGACAAAGACTTTGATATGTGCTTTCACACGTATTAACGTGCAACTTCATTGATAAGCGAAATTAAAGTTTCTATTGGAATATCAATGCTTCTCAGAGCAATCACATCGTATCGCTCTATATCCAGTACCGCAAGATCATTGAAAGTTGAGAAAAGTTTGTTGGAGAAAATAATAGAATTTCGGATTATTTTGTAATTTATTTCATGGATTTTCTTCAAAAAAGGTCTTGCTCATATTTCTGCAGTTGAGATCCAACTAGATGGAAGCAACGAACCTAGTGGAACGGAATGCAAAACGCTACTGACTGTTGGATAAATTCAATGGTTTGTTATAAATCAGTCGGGCGAGATCGACCATCGTGCTTCGTATAACGGATTGTCAGATTCATCACTTCATTGTTTTTGTGTACTCAAAAACGTGAGTACACTCTAGAATCGGTCAGTGTGTCCGACAGGCCGCCCGTTTACACGATAACTCTTTACAAATACATTCGATTGAGCTGAAATTTTGTGCATAGAATTTTCTCATGAATATCTCGGTCGAGTTCGAAGACGAGAAGGATCCGACAAGAAATGGCTGAATTATCGAAAAAATTGTCATTTTTCACCAAACCATCCCTGAGGTGGGGTACAGGGATTTTTTCAAAAAAAAACTTTTTTCTCTGAATTATCCACAACGTGTAAAAATCGACTCAGTTTTTAGCGCTAATTCCGAATATGATATTAGTTTTGAACCAAATCGTAGCTTTCTAACAAAACATCGCCTGAAAACGGTCTGAAAATACACAAAAACTGCATCCAGAAATCAAGTGCCTAAATATGTCTGAGATGATCAGTAGTTTTCGAGTTTTCCAAAAAGTTTTCCCAAGATACTTCTTCCGTGCACACATTCTAGAAGGACTGATTTGTCTCATTCACTTTTTCAAGTACACATAACTCTCGGACATAAGTCCAAAGTTTTCACATTTATTATATCTAGTGATGGGTTGCATCGAGTTCCACTAGGTTTGTAATTTATGTTCACCGGCATCTGTCTCAAAGACAAACTAGCCGCACTCACACTCCACTCACTACAAGCAATGAATTACGTAGTTTTCTGCTGCAACACTTGATGAACTAAGTACACTCAAGTAATAATACTTGTAACACGATAGATTTCTACAGCATAGTTTTCATGCGACAATCAACGATAGCGATTTGGTGTTTAACATATAAATTTCGCAGAGATCGTTTGAAAGAATTTCTCTAAAAGTGAAAATAATAGATTATAATTGTACTCTAGGTCTATTTAGTAAAGCGTGGCGAGCATCATTTCGCAATGAAAACTCTCCGTAAAAATGTCGTATTGGAAGGACAAAATCTTGCATATGTCAAATCCGAACGCGATATTCTTATAGCATGTCGATCGAATCCATTCGTGGTTCAACTTTTCTATGCATTCCAAAATGCTGAACGACTTTTCTTTCTCATGGAAGTAGCTCGAGCCGGGACATTGTTTAATGTTCTTGAGCTTCAAGCACCAAGACCATTTCGACAAGAACGAATTATGTTTTTCGTCGGTGAAATAACATGCGCATTGCTGTTTCTTCATTCAAAGCGGATCGTATGAAATTCGTTCGTCTTTTCTCTTTAGGATCAAATGAGAGATTTTCATTCGATTAGGTTTATCGTGATCTTAAACCTGAAAATATCTTCCTCTTCGAAGATGGACATGTCAAACTCGGAGATTTCGGCTTGTCGAAACAAAATGTTGATAAAAATCATAAGACGGACACGATCTGTGGTACACCGGAATACATTGCTTACGAAATTTATCACAAAGAACCGTATGATGAAAATATTGATTGGTGGTCATTGGGAATTTTCATATTTGAATTATCAACATTTAAAACACCATTTTATGCTTCTAATAGTACTGATATTACTGAAAATATCCTTTCTGGTGAAATAAATTATCCCGAAACTATGGCTAAAGAAACGAAACAAATCATCTCTGGTTTACTTGAACGAAATCCAAAACGAAGATTAGGAAATGTTAAATCTCCACATGGATTATTGAGAGATCAACCTTTCTTTCAGTTAGTTCTAGTTGTTTTCTTTTATTTTTACCTCTCAGTACATATTTGAAAGGGCTTCCTTTTTTTGACAAATAAGACCTCCTAAGTTAAGAATCACCTAGTCGTTGTTAACTCTCGTCCTTCAGACGCCCAATTCAATTCTAAAAATCGTCAGCGAAACAATGAACTCGATAAGATGAAACATTTGGGCTGTTGCAAATTTTGTTCGAAATCAATTCCTTCGATCTATTGAACAAGTGAGACAAGGTTGTTTTTAGATTCTCTTTCGAAAAAATTTATCTCTGAAATAATTCTCCTAAAACCTTGTAAATCACGTTGGCCAATGTCGAGTGTTTTCAGATATTTGAAACTTTCATCAGAGCCGTCTTTCGAGAACCAAACGATTTTCCCTCTGTTGCTAGTGTCGCCATCGTACAAATGAGAAAATAAACCTTTACGGAGTATCTTCCCCGAAAGACATAGCTAACAGCAGAGATGTGCACAGCATCGATTGCAGTTCGACGAACAGACCAGATCGATCGGTCTATCTTATTTACTTTTCTGTTTTTATCGTTGAACTTTTTGCAGAACCTCAAGTGAGTCCTAATTGTATCTCGTTGAGAATACATTAGGAAAGTTTCTGTAGAGATTGACCATATCACATATCACTATCGAGAACTGGAGCTGGTGAAAATTCGAAAAAACTAGACAGATTCCATCTCTATTCAATAGTTTTCGCGAGAATGAGAAACTTTCATCAATGGAATTACACTTTCATTTTTGAAGTCGGTGTTATTTTGTCATTGTATTCATCTATTCATTCAAACATATTTACAGAGAACCATATACACTTGATGCTATCCAAAGTCGCCGTGTTCCTCCACCATGGACTCCCACCGTATGTGCTTTTTGGATTATTCAAGGAAACAAATAACTAATTTTACTTCCAATTTTAGTCGTTGGTATCACTAAGAACAAAGTCAAAAGCTCCACAATTATCTGAAATCGATCAAAAAGACGCAGTTCTTCTTTTATCAACACCGGAAAATACTTTTCGAAACTTTTCATTTGTCGTTCCTGATGTTGTAACTAATCATTAACAGATTCAACGAGGGATTTTATCGCTTTTGGAATATCACTATATTTTTACATTCAGTTCAAATAAATTTGGTGACCTATTCAATAATGCCTATTGACAAGTTTAAAACTCTTCAATAGACATTATTCGAAAGCACGTGACAACAATGAAATGCTTTTCAAGAATGTCATCGAACTGCAATCAAAACTAATTGATGTCGTTCCTTCCAGAATAGTTTCGAAGGAAATATCCTGAGGGATAAATTCATACATCAATGATTAAATCTGCATAATCTGATCCATCGGGTTAGCTGGAAAAGGAAAATGTCGAATAGGCAAATCTAGAAAAAAAAGTAGGAAAACGACGACGAGAGAAACTGTAGAAGAGGAAAAGATAGAAATTCTAACCGTCGAACGAAACAAAAATAGAAAAAGGAAAACGTTGAAAATCGAAATTTTTAAATAACTTTGAACATTAGAAAACTTTTACTAAATCATCTGGTGAAAGAAAATATGAAAAAGAAAAATCGTAGTTCATACGTATTATTTCCTTTTTTAGTGTGACCCAAGTAGTAATGCTACACCAATAAATGGTTTCTTCGCGTCAATTTCATCTTTGGTGAATCGTGCTTTAATCGTTTCCAATGTCTTGTTTACTATTTTCACTATATTGATAGACATGTAGTCTACGTATTAGCAGCTAACAACTATACACTGTAGACGATACGGAAGAGAAATTTAGTTATTCTCGTACGAGCCAACACTATCTCGGAAACGAAAATTTCGTTCTCTATAGATATCTTTTGCATTCTACATTTTCATGTTCAATGATTTTCTGCGCCTTCCTCTCATATAGATTTTTTTCGACATTTCCTGGTTATTCTACCTTTTCCTTTCGATGTTTTCCTTTTTATGGTTTCATATTCCGCATTTGTCTTTTCGGTGTTTTTCCTTTCTGCCTTTTCCGTCAATTCGGATCTATCGAGTGTCGATCTGCGTGACGCATCGTTGCCTTGACCTCGTGTAAATATAGAGCATCAGACACGTTGAATTGTTTCTCTTTGATCTATTAAATGAATGGACCAAACTCATATTTATCCCAGATAACTTTAGTCAAAGCATGCCAATATGACACCGACGTGTAGAAGTCACGGATCGCGACTATTACTAATAATGATATGAGCAAAGTCATGCCAAAGGGAACATATACTCATTTCATTTGACTATGATTCTCTATGATGCATTCTTTGCGGCCTGTTTCTTGCGTCACATACTTAGAGACGAGTCGTCGCTCCTTCATATAAGTATTAATCAAGATTAGTCAGTTAATGCCTCTCTAATCGTACAAGAAAAAAGCTGGGCAACTTCAGCATTGCCTCAAACCCCCAAGTTCTACATCTTAGAGAGCTTCTTTCATGTGTAGAAACGAAAACTTTGATCCTCTAACAATACATAGACTCATAGAAACAGCTGGCGCCATTTAAAATCGATTGCAAGTTTTATGCATTCGATTATGAAGACACCTCATCAATTGTATATTCGCACTGAATCACATTGGTGTTGGCAAATAAATCGAACGCTTTCGAATAAAATGTCGCTGTGTTTACAAAAACATTACACATAAATTTTACAGTCAAAGGCATTGATTATGAAATATACTCTTTTAGTTTTCTTAAGTTGCGTATTAACTTAGAGATTTTCAAAGTTGAAATGCTGGCAACGATCATCGACATCCTTTTTTGTTTCACTTCGCTTGACGATCGTTGTAATATGGATGAATTTTGTGAATGCAGCGTCATATTACCGTCCATTTTCATGATATCTGGAGTCACTTAACGTCCATGCACACTATCTAGCGAGACTCACTGTTTCCAAATATAAATCATTTCATTTTACAATCTCACATCGCTAAGCGATGCCGTTGTTCATACAATGCATTTGATGAGAACTGGCAGCGATTCTCTTTCTAATACTCGTGCCTGGCAATTTTATCATTTTGAAACTATTGACATTTTCAATTAAGTTTCTTCTGTATTCATTCAACAGTTTCACACTTTAAGGAACATATTTGTTTCACCAGATATATCTTGAATCGAAATGCTCGTTTCTACCAATCATAATGCACAGACGATAGAAGACGGGAAATATCATTTCATCGTTCGGCTCATCAACTCTAACAAACATATCGACTTGCTCAATTGATTTCATATCCAACCGTAAGCTCTCACCTGTGCATTATTCTCTTTCTTGATAAAATTTTAGAAGTACTAATGAATTCTGTATAAATTCACAATTCAATCCATTTCAATGGTTCTAAACTCACCCATCGTAAAACTTCTAGAAGCCAACGACAATCGCTTTCTAGATTAGCATTAAGAATGAGATTGTTGTACTGCGTAAGGAACTGGCAAAGGAAACAGTAAGAATATGCCGAGTTTAGAAATGATAACACGTTGAGTATTGATTACGATGGAAATAGAAAGTTGTGAATCGAACAATAGTTGACATCTAAGAAGTAAATTTGTTTTCGATTTATTTTCTCGAGTTCCGGTTGATTTGATTTCGGAAGTATTGTGACACAGAATGTTTCAAATTCCAAATAGTATCTTTGTTGTTGACCGTCATATCTTTAGCAGATAGAAAACTCACGATTGCTTTAATTTCTGTATATACTTAAGTCGTTTGTCAGTCGAGTGACATTTGAAACAAATTAAAATGAAATCATGAAATTCTTCATCGGTTTCGATCGTGAAAAACTTTCGTACGTCGTAGTATCGAGAAAAAAATGCCATTAAAACTGAAAAGCACGGTTGATGATAGACAATTGTCTTTGTTCTCTATCGAGAAGGTTTCTTTCGTTTTTAGATCTTGTACTTCGTTCACTTTGTGTAGTTCTTCTGAAAAAATAGTCGCTCCGATCACCTGTAACATAGGGCGAAAGATGTCGGTCGTAAAAATGACTAGTCGATCATCATTGAGGACATTGTTCGCATTGGGATGTAACGTCTCTGTTGAGACCTGAAAGACCCGCATCGAACTTTCGCGTTGAAGTATCTCTGAAAGGAAGAAGCTTTGAAAAAGACGAACAATGAAAACGTGTGTTTGATTCATGCCGTGGATGAATCATTTTAAATGCTAAGATCAACTGAATTGCTTCGTCTTTCTTCGACAGCAGAGAGACATGCTCTTGCATGAAATATATTCTTCTAGAGGAATTAAGACGCAATAAGTTTTGAAATCAACAGAAGTTAATTTCTAAAATATTTTTGAACTCTAAACATGAATGACACGAAATCGATGGGAAAATGTCAAAGTTCGTCGTATAGAAACTTTCGGGCAGATAAATGCACTTTATGTGTTATCGAGTACAAAACATGGTAGAATGAATAAATCTAAGCGTATGATGCATTTCTACGATTCTGCTCGTACTCCAACTGCATGACAAATAGTAGTTGTGACGTATCGACGTATATAATTATTATCAAGAAGAGAGTATGTGTCTCATTTATTTGTCGTCTTTTGCGTTCATAGATTTTTTTCGTGATGAATAAAAGAACAGAGAATAGTTTATCTCATAATCACCTATTGTAAATCATTTATCGTGTTGGCAACGAAACCGATGGGTTTGTCATGAATTTTATTTTTTCATATTTCATAGACGATTTCATTTTGCAGACTTTGCCAAAGAGAAAATTGCAGCGAAGCCATTGACATACAATAAAGATAATGCGGCTGATGGTCAAATGATGAGTAATGCAGCTGAAAGGATGACTCATGTACAATCAAATCATAGTGAATTTAATCGACAGGCTAAAACTTGGGCAGATGAAGGTGAATTCATTTGACTTTCTCTCGATATTCAATTCCTAAAAGCAGTGTGGACTTGCTTATGATGGATAAATATCTGAATGTGAAATAAAGTTCGTTGTTTGCTTTTTCTAGGTATTGTTGATGCGTCACAACGACGAATTCACATCGATCTGCATAAAGACGAACATATGGGAGATGCGGCTCATTATTAAAATCAATCTTTTGACAACAACTAAACAATTTTCTCATGTCGAAAGCCTTCGTTTTAAAATAAATTTCAATTTCAATAGACAATAGTGAACCTTCTTTCAGCGAGAAAAAATCAAGCCAACGCATCAGCGATCATGTTTTAGAGAACAAATAATGAACGAGAGAATGTCGAGTCGTCGTTTTCTAAAATTTATTTTAAGTAAAATAAAAGAAAATTGTGAGAATCTTCTTAAGATAACTCGTGCAACGAACAGGAATATAATACGTGAATGTTTCAGGTGGATAAAAATAGATTTCCAGATAAAAACAAGCAATACATGCAGTGAATTAAGAATAATTCGTGTAAATTTAGAAGTTTTTACTAATTGGAATGCAAATTTCGTTTCGTCTGAAATGGGGGATTGTATACGGAGGATTGTAACCGAAAGTGAGAACATCACTTTTATTGGTTGACAGTTGAATACCATCTCGGCTTGCAGCTTGCCGTAGTTCTTTTTCTTTCTCGGTTATTCTGTTTGTTGACATTGACATATTGAACGTGATACAAGCCATATCAACTGAATTTGATTGTTCGACAATTTTTATGTTTTCATCGTTCGGCTTCGGGACCTGTTCTAATGATTTAAACGTTGAGGGTGACATTATAAATGACATCGTGCGTTTGGTCCCTTGGTCACATGGAGCTTCTTGCATTATAACTGGAGCTGTCATCGAGATCTTTGTTTTGCTATCGTTTTTGCCAGATATAAAATTGAACAAGGGGAAAAATCCAGTTCCAGAATTTGAGGAAAAATCGGTAGTTGATGGAACTACGTATGAATATTGAGCTAAACATTGTTTTTGATATCGACGAATTTCGTAAACATCTTTTTTCTCAATAACGTCATATGGAGGCATTTCAGTGCTGATACCACCGAACATCGCTAAATTTATAGTAGATGGATATTTCTTAGTGTGTAATTTTAGAACTAAACTCAAGTTAGAATGTCATTATTTTGTCAATTGTGTCGCTGTTTAATACCGACTGCTTATGTAATATTTTCTTTCTTTCTTTCTTTCTTTCTTTCTGAAGAGAAAAATAACGCCTAGTTGTTTTTTTCTTCGTCGTTCTCTTGCTCGAAAAGAAGACTGAGTCAAACAAATGTTCGCGCACAGATGCTTACATAATCGACGACGACTCGTTTTTGACTTAAAACTGATCTGAAATATCTTGGGTACAACTTTTGATATTAACTGATTATGCATCGTGAATTTCTTCTAAAACAAATAAATATTGTTAATATCGGTGAAGAAATTCGACATGATATTTTTGTTTATTTCATCAGGAATAATCATTTCTGCATTGATTTCAATGCTTTTCTTCTTAAAAAAACCAAGTTTATGTTCATTTATTATCTCCAATCATCGCATCGAGAGTTACCTAATAGGAAAATAAATACATGATGAATCATCGATTCTCAAGGACAAACATATTTTTCTTTCTAGATTAATAACCAACTCGAACAACTAGATTCACATTTTATTGAGGCAACATCGATGTACACAGTTCTTCTAAGCGGGTTAATGAAAGACAATACTTAACATGAGAGAATCAGCTTTTCATATGGCAGTCAATAAAATCATATGAGACAAACAATGACAGACAAAACGACGTTCGATATCTATGAGGTGTCGAGTAGAATCGTATTTAAATCGTACGAGTCTATTCACAGGAAAAGCAAGGACATTTTCAACAGGATGCCAATAAATGTGACTTTTGCACTATTTTCCTTCGAGTGAATTTGAAGAAAAGACTAGTTTGAGCGGTGAACATCGACTAATTACTTTCTTCAAGCACTACAATGATTCAAGTTGGATCTTTTTGAAATCTGAATTTATTGTCTGTCATTTATAATGGCGAAAGCTCTAAAGTAGCAATGAGAATTAACATATGAAATAGAAGCGGTATATGCTTATTATGCGGAGTTCAACGCAATTGTTCAAACGTTTTTATGATCGAAAAAATGCATGGCCTTGATTCGAGAGAAAACAAGTCGATTATCTGCTACGCAATGATCGGACCACAAAATAAAACTATACTTTGCAATTCCTAACGGATTCGAATTGAGTGATCATTAAAAGTGATGCGTCTTGTCCCAGAAAAAGAAAGAAAATAATAATTGAAAATGTTTTTTCAATAACAATATCATACAGAATTGAATTGAATTTCATTGTACAAGTATTGAACACAAGGTAGAGAGATCCTTTCCATTGCGACAACTATTTTAAATGAGTCGGCATAATTTCTTCTAAGAATATCGCCTTGAGCTCAGCTTTAATATCAACCAATCAGACATGACACGAAAACGAAACAATAGAGATAGAAATCATCACATCTGCCATCAATGCCGTGATTAAACGAATACAACTAAATCCATGCAAACGCTTTTCGTATCTTTTTGCCTCGTCTAAACCTAACTGATTCATATGACTTATATGTACTACGACAGAACTTAACATCGTTGCTCACGAAGTATTGATAAAGGCATGGGTTAGATTGGCCCGGTTGAGTATCGTCATTCGATTTCCTCTTTCCGAACATCGGTTTCATCATGAGAGTCGATAAAACTTTCATGTTTACATATTACAATAGAATATCGGTGTTTCTTTGTTCTTCTATTTGTTACTGTGAAATCATCGTTTCTGTCATTGTTACCATTTCTTGTGTCTTAGAAATAGAATATCGATTTTCATAAAGCAAAATCAAAAATAGAACAACCCACAACATCAATCGGAATCAGAGATTGAAATGCAAGAGAATTTCTAATGAAAAAACAAGATAGAGAGCAGAAAACCCGTTGGAATAGATCAAAACTGAAACAAAAAGATTTTTCAGATTCGTGATACGATCGTCGAAAACTAAAGGCCAAGCAAACAAACAAAACTACCATCAAAGTAAATACAAGCGAAATAAAAACAATCATCGAAACTAAACCTGTTGTTCATGATTCATCAGATGATGCGTCATTTGTGTCGAGCTCATCAAGTGGCTAAACGTGCCTTACAATTTGGTGATCATCCATTCGGTTGTATACTTGTTGCACTCGATAATGAAACCATACTGATGGAGCAAGGAAATGTCGACACAGTGAATTAACACTGACTCGTATCGCTTACACGAATTTTTCTTCCGAGTATCTATGGAAATGTACGCTTTACACAACATTCAAACTTTGTGCTATGTGTGCAGCTACATTATATTGGGCTAAAATCGAACAAATCATTTTCGATGTTATTGAAAAACGTTTACTCGAACTCACTGACAACCACGAAAAAAACGCAATACTTGATATACCTTGTCGTCTCGAATTTGAACATGGTCAGAAGAATGCTAAGATTTGCGGCCCTTTTCTGAACTTGAACAGCAGTTTGTCGAATTACACAAAACATTTTGGAAATAAAAAAAAAATACATTTCTTTTTAAAAGAATAGAAACTATCTCCAAACATCACTGTAGAGTCAACAACGATAAGACTTTTGTATTTCATCTTATCTGTCACTCAGAATAATCTATTTTTAAAAATTGCAGAATCATTCGCTTTGCTAGTCTTTATCGTTGACCAAATAGAATACATACGACGATTGTTGCATTTCGTAGAAATACAAGTTTAGTTCTTTCTTTTATTTTCAAAGAAATCTACTTTGTTTTTCTTCTGGAGGGGATGAAATTCCTACTTGAACAGAGTTTAGATTCATAAGGAAATGAACCACTGTTTCATTAAACATGAGAATGTTTTTCACGGCATTAATTGGTGATACTTCGGAAACTTCTTGGTGGCTCTCACGAGATGAAATAGATCAAGTATCGATTAGTTAATGAGTACCTTTACTTGATGCGTCACCTCAAACCTGAGCAACGTAATATTAATTATACTATTAGATTACCGGATCTTCGCCATTGTACACTCGAAAGATTCGCCCCCTTTATTCTAACTTACGTCGTGATCGGATAATTGAAGGCGAAGAGATTTAATTGTACGTTCTGAATTTGCTCATGTAGCCACAATGGATATCTTCATTCTTGAAAATTGATGAAACGTGATTCTACTTTTATCAATCAATCTCTTAGAGAGTCGCCTATTGATGATACTGGGTAATTTCATACAATGGATTACCAGAATGATAGAAGGTTTCATGATTTCATCCTGGTCTTGTCGCGAGAAAAGAAAATGTCGATGAAAACCTAAGAAATCAAGTTGAAATTCATTGTCATTAGTTTAGTTCAAGTTTTCATCATGTGACGCACTGGTTCTATTCGATAAGAAGTCGTTAGAAGCTTTTAATGGCATATTTGAGTAATGTGACACTTGATCTAGAAAAGTAATCCATATGCATAAACAAAGTTTATTCCAACGAAGAAATGAAAATAATCGTTTTCAAATAAATATTCAGATGAAATTCAATTATCTTTACACATTTTCTTTGTCTTATTTTCGCCCTAGTAAATAAATGGAAGAGTGAGGAAAGTTCAATAGTCTCGTATTTCAATGAATTGGTGTAATCTTGAGCATTTGAACTGCATGCCGTTCAATCTTTGGTGATGTATAATTTTCGAAAAATATGCCTAAATCTTTTCGTATCCATAAATCGCGTACTTGAGCCCACTGATTAGAAGGCCAACCTAAATCTGTCCATTTGACTGTAATTAGTTGGCTATCACTGCTATTACGATTAAGCAATAGAACAGCTTGTGATCCATCGAAAAGTGGACCCGCCCATATTTCAATTGTATGTTGAACAGTCAAGCATTGATTATGACCAATGTTTTTCAATAAGCGACTTGTTGTATTCCATAGCCACTTTTGATTCGCTTGTTGGTTGCACGAGGAAACACTTAAGACAAGTCGATCCCTATTGTTGAAGGTCAGACTAAAAATAAATCCTGATCTTATTCCTTCACATCTTCTTCTTCTTCTTCTTCATCATCATCTATCAATAGAAACATTTAACGAACCATTTTCCGCTGAGTTGAGAAACAATCGTATTTTCTCTTTTGTTCACAATCCACTGTTGACTTTTACCTCGGCATGGTGCTTTTGACATGTCAATGTAACATGAACTTGTCGTTACTAAATTAATCTCATCGTTTGAATCACATCGGTCAACTGTTAAACATTGCTGATCAATGTCTAATCGAATCGTCTGATCATATGGATCATAGGTCCATTTCTGACGTTGCTCGATTTTGTTTATCGATGAACATTCAGTCATAATGACCGTAGTTGAAATGTTCGGCTGCTGGGATGAAGAAACGAGAACTTTTTTTCCTTGTACACCCAGTGGGTCTTGATTAACGGCGATAACTTCAGAATTTAGATAAATATTCAAAGTTGTTTGACTCATATTTCTAACATCTCCACCGATCAAAAGTGGCGCTTTGCTAATAGCCCACAGAGAAAAATAAGAAACATATTCAGTATTTGTCATGCCACCATTGCCTATTCGTAGCACTGATAGAAATAAATATAACGAACTATATATGTATATGTATACGTGTGTATGTGTGTGTGTAAATGAAAAGGATTCACGTAAATGAACTTACTATCAGGATCGTTCCAACCACCGGGTCCAGCTTTATCAGCATACTGGTTATTCTAAATGAAAATTGAACGAGATTTATTCGATGATGAATTGTTTCGTTTTACTAAATCAATAGTATTGATCATCGAATCCCAACTATCAGAAATATCGTCTGTTGTTCGCCAACTATTGCCAACATCTGCAGCCCATAGAGCCGGCGTGTCAACTCCCCATTCTATAAAAATATTTTCATTGAGAAATTGTAATCGTTGAAAATTTTCATTGTCGATGTTTAGTTACCACATAATGAATAAAAAATTGGTCGACCGGTCATATTTAGTGCATCGCGCATAACTGGATAGCGTACTTCTGGTTTCGTACCATCTGTATTACAATTGTCATACTTTAAATAATCGACACCCCACGAAGCATATGTAGTCGCATCCTGTTTTTCGTAACCTAACGAGCCAGGTCGACCAGCGCATGTCTTATAACCAGCGTCTAATTTATATTAACGATGAAGAAATGATCAATTAACGAAATTTTAAAAAATCAATACTAATCAAAGTCCTACCTGAATATAAACCAAATTTAAGTTTACGTGAATGAACATAATCACCCATGTCCTCACTTTCATATAGATACCGCCGGTTTTCGGCGGTTTCAACAATACCGCCGGTTAACCGCGGTTTACCGACGGATTTCGATGGTTTCAATATAACCGTTCCGTTCTAATGGTAATTAGCGGTTTACGCAGTAATTAATTCAAAATATTGTTGTCATTGTTTATCACATAATTATATTGTTAAAATAAGCCATGAGAGTGTCAGTAGCACTGAAAATCACTTAATACATCATTTTTGATAGGTGGCGCTGTGAAATTTTTTTATTAGCTGATCCTGGGATGATTCATAGTCTAAACCGTTAGAAATCTAACGGTTAGAAAATTTCCATTCAGTTATTTTAATTTTAAGTGCTAATACTGCGATGTAGTAGTAAAGCTGAGTAGTGTGGTATAAATGCACTTGCTCATTATTTTTCATAAATTAAATATAATGAGACAGTTTTTCTATTTGTTTTTTCTTTTCAGATATATCCATTCATGCACATGCGAAAAAAACGAATTATTTAAGTAAAACCAAAAAATAGCTAGTTTTATTTTTATTCTTTTTATTTATTTTAGTTCTTGTTGGCTCCAATTTTATTTTTTATCTTTTTTTCTGTATCATGTATGAAATTCGGTTTTTTTCAAGTCGTGTGACATCATTCGTCATTTTTTTGTATGTTTTTTTTATATAAAATACAAATAAATTTATAAAAAAATGCATAAACTTGTAAATTAAATCAGAACTACAAAAGGCAACCGATAAAAGTATCATATAGATTCATCAAAAACCGCCGGTTATCCGCCGGTAAACTCCTCAGTTATACGATCGGTATACCGCCGGTTAACCGACGGTTTTTGCGCGGTTTTCACTACATGGGCAATTAGAACTCGAATACCATTTGGAAATGCGAGCGGATCAACTTGAATAGTACCGTTGACATCACGGCCAATCTGCCAACAATCATCTAAGTTGACTAGATGAATGAAAAGAGAAATTCGGAAAACGCCACTTGAAAATGTTTGTCACCAACTGTATTCATAGCCGGCTGCAGCTAAACCACTATTGATAATAATATCAACTGTCTGTTGAATCATTTCTTCTGAATAGTTACACCAAAAATTATACCAACTATTCCAACCTGAAATAAATCATCTCAAGTAATTACATGTGGCAGTGCTTCATCTCTTATACCCATTTGCGGTGTTTTTCCGAGACCATTGTTAAGTCCATCGGATAGAGTAAATAGCACGAGAAGAAATGCAGCTCTTGATATCATTGTAAATTAAAAAGTCAACACCAACGAGAGCAACACATATCCATCGATATGAAGTTTATCTTCTGTTTTCTTATGATAAATAAAAATAACCACAGCCTTATCATTAGATCGTTTCTTCTTCGATATGTTTAGATACGTGTGATTCTATTTAGTTAAGTGAACGATCAATGCTCGTCGTTTTCAAAGGCGAATGAGAACATGTAGAATATAGAAACAGTTAAAATGTTTCACTCGTAGGTTTTTGAAGATACCGTCAGTTTCAGGTATGAAGAAGAAATGTTGAATTATCAAGAGTTAAAATCTACAACTCCATTTTGTCTTCCGATTAAAAAAGTGGCTCATACATGATTAACAATAATGATTGATCAGAAAATCTTGAGAACTGACGAACTACTTGATAAGTGTAATTCATGAGGATAGAATAATCGGTAATGAAAACATGTATCACAAGAGAAATCAAATCAAATCAAAGCATACACTATCATTATAATCAGCATCGTGTTTCACATCTCAATGCCAAATGGTTAGCGCGAGCAGCTTTGTTTTCTATTTGAGAATGACTTGCTTTTACGCACTTCCATGATTCTTCTTTAATCATTAGCATAAGAAAAAGGATCGATAAGAATCTAGTGTCATGTCAACTGAAAACAACTTAACGCATAATTACAAGAGTAAACAGTATGCAACTCTAATGTGTCGTTCTGTAAAGAACAAGACGACGCTGGAATTCTAAGTTAGCCATTGACGACACAAAGCTTTTCTTCGATTCAAACATTGCTAATTTCATCACCTAACACTGGAAGCATGTTCATTTGTAATAGTATAGATAGAGAAATACTCGGAAGACCTTTCTATTATCGGCTTTATCACATTTAAGGATCATCAATCAAAACAATGTGAGAACTTGAGAAAACGTTCAGACGTATTCGAAGATTAAATTCATGAGCCGATGTATCCATCGATAGTCACGAATAATCATAGGAAACCGACGTTAGCCATAGACGAACGAATTATTGATAGCGAGTGCAGTTTTCTTTTCTCATGAAAATAGTCAATCTGTGGCAATATCTAACTACAGTGAAACCTCCGTATAGTGAACACCAACGGGACCCTCCAAAAAGTGTTCACTATAGGAGGTGTTCATTATGTAGAGGTTTTACAGTGAATGAAATATTTATATTCATATGCATAATTCATAATTATTTTTAATTGAAAACCACCACCTGGTGTGTTAGAATTCGTTCAAGTTATTGTAAAGTGAAAAACAGGGGCGTACCGCCCGGGGGGGGCGTAAAGACCCCCCTGATTTTGAAAATTTTGTGTTTTTGGTACAAAAAAATTGAAAAAAAGCTCTTTTCTGGGGACTTTAGTTGCTGAATTGATATGAATAAAGACCTTACGCCCCCCCCCCGCTTTTGAAATATTGAGATGGGGGGTCGTTACGCCCGACCCTGCTCTCGAGACTTCCGTGCGCCCCTGGTGAAAAAAACAACTTTTCAGAATATAACATATTTATTAAATTTATCAAATATAGTAAAAATCTATTTTTTTCATTTATTGTGTACAAATACAAATACATTTAATTTTTATGAAAAAAAGTCATCGATTTTTGTTTGATGCTTCATTCTGTTCGTAATCTTCAATGTATTCAGATTTGCGCTTGAGAATGTTTGAAACACTACCGATCGAGATCTTGTACTTGTTGGCTAATGTACGATACGAACAATGTTCTACACTTTCACGAATTAATTCTACCTTTCTTGAGAGGCTTAGTGTGTGTCTCGTCGTCATATCGTTTACATAAAAGAAGAATGTATTCATCTTATCGTGTACGATAGAATAACTCGTTGCGGACTATTCACTCTCTTTATTCTTTTTGTTCGGTCTGTGCAACAAATATCAATTGTTCTTTTCTTGTTAGATAAAAGCGATAACATTTCTTTTGATGAAAAGACCAACAATCATTTTGTTTAATGATCATTTAGAATGTGCGCTAAGTGATTTTTTCTCTTTTAACTTACATGCATGTATGAACATTGTTGCACATCTGTTCATTATATAGAGGTTTTTCTTCTGTACGGACCAAAAAAAAGCGTTCATTGTTCAGAGTTGAGAGGTGTTCATTATGTAGAGGTCTATTTCCAGCAAAAATTGATCGGGCGGACCGAAGTATTCGTTCAAACATGAGGTGTTCATTTTATAGAGGTGTTCACTAATAGAGGTTTTACTGTATCATGTTGTTTGGAGCAAAATAACATGTGGCCAATTGGTCAAGCGATCAATTCGTAACTTGTTAACGACATGACCGATAATATGAATGGTCAATTTCTAATATCAATCGACTGTTTATCGAAGAACGAAAGTTGTATCCATTACTGTTACTTAATAAAGTAACTGGCTGGAAATACTCTACTGTCCTACTCTAAACGAATTTGAGAAATTAGCCAAAACAAAATGTAATTCTGTCTTAATTAGTCCGGCTTTTCACACGGGTTATTTCACTATAAAATCATTGAAAAACAACGAATCGATAATCAACATAAAACATTAGAAAAAGTCTATTCCTATATTTTAAACTCTAATAGTTCTATTCTGAACAGAAAGGAGAAAGCTTGTATTTATTGTAGATGGCAGTTTACTCTAGGAAATCCAGTAGGTACTATTTCGTCTAGATTCGAATCCCATGACTAGACTTCGACAGGAGACATGATTGGCACTCGTGTTTTTTATTATGATCACCACAATTCATAAGATTTGATTGAATTGGAATCATTTCATTCCAATGTAAATTAAAAACAATGATTGGTGGCTTTCTCAAGGGCAAACTGCTCGTTTACGAAACGTACCCGCTTCTCAGTTCCTCAAAATGTAGTCATTTCACAAGATAAGAATCAACTTTATCAGAACAATAATTGTATTTCATACTATTCAATAATTTTTAGTATTTTTATAATTTCACATCAGATTGTCGAACATGAAACACTCCGAATAACGTTGATGTAGATTAAAAAAATACGTTTTGCTTTTTTAAATAGATTTGCTAGTGAGAAGGCAAATAGAATAGGAAAAGAGAAAAAATCTGTTTCGTCCATATTGAATTTATTTTAGAAAAGAAATTCATAGACAATGAAAATAGAAAATAAAAGAAAACAAAATTAAGATATATATTGTACTATTGTTGAAAACTTCCGATTGACTCCATGCGAGAGACAAGATCGTTTGAACATATTTCACCGATTTAGTATTTACGTTTTAATTCTATGCATTTAAAATATATCCATTTTATTCGATCTGTTCAAGCGAATTTTTCTATATCGAAGTAATCTCAGGATGCCAACAGTTATTATTCCGGTAATAAAACAAAACGTTGCTCCAGTAACCATATAAAAGGCATATGGAGATTGTTCAAACTTGTTTAATAAATTCATTCCGTAGATTCCGGTTATAAAAGCACCAACGCCAAATCCCATGGTTATGATATTAATCCGAATTTCGAAGGCAAGAAGTTCATTTCTAACAGCATCAAGCATAAAGCCTGTTGCACTTTCGAGTGTATGAACCGAATCGGAAAGATCAGATATTGATCGACGTACTTCGGCCATTTGCTTTGTACATGCTTCAAGCAGAAGCTCAGCCTGTATGTGATCAGATATTTCTCGTTTTCGATTATCAGTTAAGTACATAGCAATCATATCTTCGTCTTGGGCAAGAACATCGACAATAGCTTGATGGGCAAGATCAGCATTTCGTTTGTATTTATCGATTTTTTCCTTCAGTAGAGCAAGTTCGCGTAGACTTCCAAGTGTAATACGGGCATAGGCGCGCTCGCGAACATTTTGAAATTCTTGTAAAAGAGCATTGCTTTTCAACTTCAACTGATGAGCAACGACTTCTAAATTAATTTCAGTTATTCGAAACTCAAATGGTATTGAATCAAGATCACTTTGTGGTTGTCGAATGAATCGTTCGTTGTAGAGTTCATAAATATATCTGACGTTTCGATTGTAAGTTTGAGCAATGCGTTCCCAATGAAACGAATCTTTTATTCCAAAAGGTTCGGCGGCAACTTTATCGACCGACGGAACGAAAAAGATACCTCGATCGACTTGAACTAAACTTCGAAGTCTTCGAAATGAGAAACAAATGAATCGGTGTTGACGTACATCAATTATCGGCACATTGATAAGAAGATCCGTATCGATCTTTTGTAAGTCTCGTGGTTCAAGGCTATATTGTTGACAGATATGAGCACGATCGAACGGACCACGATGGATTTGTAGTGAACCATCTTTGCTTAAAATAAACACATCACAATTCAGTTGATGAGAATACTTTGATGTAGATTCGTCGTGTAATTTTGTGTCCGACGATTGAAATCGAAATGAAATTCGACTGGCATGAAACGAATTCTTTGAACTCAATAGATTAGAAATATTTCTTTGAATGGATTGGAAAAGAAGTTTTTTTGAGTTAGTTCCAATGATTTGTTTCGATACCACAGATGATACAAATCGCATAATTTGCTTTTTTATTTCTCTTTTGTTATTCGAGCAGCTTTAGAAAACAACGATAATAACCATTCGTTGGTTATTGTGCCCTAGACAGCGGCAATCCTACTCCTACCAGCAGAATCGGAGAAGGAGAAAAAATAACGAAACATTTTTTTACTCTTCCTTCGATGTGATAACAACATGCAGAATGAGTAATGAATCGATTCGAGTAGATGCTGCTTGACTTATAAAAAAAACGACTCAAAACCTCTTGGCAGGCGAAAGATAAATTGACCAATATTCAAAATGTTTCAATTAATGACACTAAAATAAAAAATCTAGAAGATATTTCTTTAATAAATAGTTAGAAGACGTGTTTATCTGACGTATACAGTGACATCCTCTCGTACGCCATTGGTTTAACTCAGTAAAGCAATCAACATCTCATCGAGTTGTCATGATGATGAAATAGGAACTTGTTTGATTATTCATGAAAAAAGAATTTATTTTCAACAAAATTGATTCTGTAATATTAGAACAGTTTAATTTTTCTACGACTGCAGAAGAACGAACGAAAGCAAAACATTTTCAAGAGTCCTGCCTGTTGCAACAGTTAGTGTAGAGAGTTTTGTTCTTCCGTAGGTATCCCATTTAACTCATCATTTACACATGAGCGATTTTATAGCAATCAGATATGAGACCAGTTCGGTGGAAAACTGAACCGACACTGGGTACGCTTATGAAAAATGTTAATCATTTGCAATTCAGATACGAATACGATGTAGTTTGAAATTAAATTGCTTTCAAATTCATATGCGATCCGCCTGCTTACTTTTTGTTAGTCATTGTTTATTTTAGTTTTACTCCTAATGTAAATACGTCAACTGAAGCCACGTACAAATTAAATAGGATGCATTTATTAAGATTCGAATATAAATGGTAAAATCATCCTTTTATATCATGTAGTCACAGAAGGAAATGTTTCATTCAAAAACGAAGCCTAAAATATCGATTTAAGAATTCGTTTTATGCGATTTCTCTCTTGTTGCATCGTAATCTCACTGATTCCATATTAGATTGCCTTGAAGGAGAAAAAAATCGAACTTGAGCTGAATTTGCTCGGGAATAAACGTAGAAAAATATTCGAACACTTGAAATCGAATGTATTTATTTATTCGAAAACGGAACGGAATCTTTTCTATTTCATAACGGAAATGAAATGAAATTTCTCTATTTTAGATACATCTCACTGATCACAATCGAACTGTTTGATTGTCGTCTTTTCATTGTTTTGCATCGATTGTTGAACCATGTCGCGTGAGTAATAAAGTCTAATCGATATTGATAAATACAGATATGGAAATCGCCACAAACTATTCTTTTCTGCACTATATTAAAGGTTTCAAGTCAAACGATCATACGTAAATCAGTTCATGCACATATCTGTGTAAGAAAATTCAAAAAAGTATTTTTCATCTCCCTTCAAATAATTGAATCTGTCATTGCACATTTTCTTCTGCGCTCTTTCAATCTTAATTATGTGCTTTTTGCTTTTCCATGCTATTTAGGGTTTTTCAAAAAATCTCTAAGAAGATTTGAGATCTTAGCCGAGCTCGTGTTTTCAAATTATCATCTAAACGTTTGTGCAAGTAGGACACTGTTCTAACTAGTAGGAATGTTTTCCGACTGATAACTTAATCGATCTGCCGACAAGAGCCATTGTTAACTTTTTCATGAGTCATAACGTAGTAATGGACCATTACAAATATTCAGTAAGGTTTTGATGTCAGTATGGCAGTGCTTGTCTGAAGCATGATTGCTAATCAGTATTGAAATCAAGGAACAACAACACGTTTCAAACCTTCAGCAGTTCATGAGACATCACAACTGAAATTGCAGTTGTCTCCAATAGATTAAGCAATGCGACAAGACAATTGCCTGTATCTTTCTGGATTGCTTGAAAAATCACTGCAACCATGCCGATGCTCCTTTGTTCCACTTATATGGATTTTTGTGTTTCAACCGGGGGCTTCTGATTTTCAGTCGAGCTACTTTTCTCTCTGTTAATTCTTCGTAAACTAGACGATAACTTAGTCCCACCCGCTGTCCCAATTAGTTTAACTAGCTCCATCGACTTGCAATAAGTTTTCTCTCGTTCCGCCTACTATCCATGAAAATGCCATTTTAAATTTCTACTGATTCTAAACTGTGGCGTCAAACTAATGAAATAATCATCAAACATAGAAATTCTCAGTCAAACATCGATGTACTATGCGTCTATCAACAGGTTTATTTTCTATGTATTTTACTTGTATGAAAGATAGTCTATGAATCTTATGGAATGAAATGAACTATGCTATGAATTACAATAGCAAACACTACTTCGTTTTGCTTTCGATGGTATTCTTCATATGGAAATCATTTTCACGAATAGAATATGCATCAATCGATGGCTATCAAACGATTGGGAATACTTTTGTTTACGTTTTCGAATCGAAACACTCATTACTACCTTAAAATCTTTGCAACATACAAAAATAAAAGGCTGCATCATGAATATTTTGAAAAAAACAATATGCCAAATAATCGGAAAGAAAATTGCTTCTATCGACCTTTCACTATTTCCGATTGTGAAAACGAATTAGAAAATCCCTCGAGACTGGAATCTATGAAAAGATTCAGAAACCTTCAATTAATTCTCTTTGAGATATGAAACTTGGAACAGATTCATATTGTTCAATAAATACTTTCCCGGAAAAAACGACTATCTGTGTTGAATCTCTCTGATATTGAAAAGATTATGTTGAAAATTTTCATAATGTTTTTTTTCGTGTAAAATTTACTGAAGCTAAGGTCTTTACGTGTGAATTTTAGAGCTTTAGTTAGAACACCATGTAGTATCGATGCTCAAAAAGATCACTGAAATCATGAAATAAGACATAAGAAGATCATTGCCGAAGACATTCGTAAGTCAAACAACAATGTCTCATATTCTCTTTGAAATATTTATATCAAATAGGAAAGCTTTAGAATTCTGCTTAACTTCAACTTTCGTAACCCGAACCTGACTCTCCCGGCCCGCCCCCGTTTTCAACATCAATCCTGAATAAGAACTGTGAAAATCATTCAACGAAGCGGATTGTTTCGAAATGAATTCTTTGAGAGTGAATGAAATACGACATTTTCTTATTATAACAGTTAGTTGCTATGACTTTATGCTTGCTAAGAAACGAGGGCGTCATAGTACAAATACTTCTGAACAAAATTGCTCAGAATATAAACCACTATCATAGAAATTCATTAAAATTGTTCTCGTTCTGACCGCATGCTTAGAACTTGTCGAGTGCACAAAATTTCGAAAGTCGAATCTAAAAATCTATGTTCGATATCAGTAGTGAAATGAATTTTTTCGGACTTGGTAATTAATTCGAATATACGAAAATGTCTTTAGTTTAAACATTTACTCGACTGTTAGTGAGTGTCACATTCTTTTGATCCGTAAAGTTCTTAAAAATCAAAAGTCAAAATGTCGAAAAGCAAAATAGGGAAAATTTGAGACCGAGTATAAAACTGTTGAAGCATATTCGCTATCGAATTTCATCTATGAATGCGCGCTGCTATGCAGAAGACAACTTACGCTTTTCATTCTTCTCGATTCATAAAAGTAAATGAAACATTTATTTTTTACATTCTTTGCGATTATAGAACATAGGCCTTGAAAGTCTTCTAAACATTGATTTCTACTTTCTTGCATCAAGTTGAAAGAGTTTTACACGTGCATCACATGAAGGATACTTTTTCAATTTTATGTTTATTTTGGTTTTTTTCCTATGCGAATAAATTGCAGTGATAGATGTGGTCTCTAAGAATGATGCTAGAGTGTGCAACTGAATATATGTGACTTTGTTGTGTCAGTGTTCATGCAACTGAGCAGAAGCCTTCTCTCGACATGCTTCTGTTCAAAAGCCCTTAGAAAAACAGACGTGCTCGAAGTAGGATACATTGTTTTCTTCACTGAAACTTGAAGAATTTTTCGACAATTTTTGTTTTCAATACTTTTTCATTGATGTTTTGCCTCATCGAAATGTTGACTTTCTACGTTCTTCCAACTAATCTTTTTCTCAGGCCACCGTTTAATAGTCAGCTTACAATCGTCACTTACTTTTAACAAACGTTCATCGAGATCGAACATAGTGAAATCGGATGCGGCGCTTTTAAAAATTGTCTCCTCTGAATAGACGGTTTTGAAAAGAGGAAATAGAATTTTTCTGAACGCTTATAGTCTTTTCTTTCTAGAGAGTTTTTCAATACACAGTGTAAACAATCACACTCGATTTCGAATTTCTTAGTTCTATGCAAACTCATACTTTTTTTCAACTTAACATGTGAATTGAAGTCTCTTATTAGAATGATCTGTCTCTATTCCAATGAACTAGTTGGTGTTTTATAGCAGAAAAATGACTTATGCAATTGTTTCGAAATGAGTCGAACGCTTGTACACCATTTGAAGGTAATGAGAATGACAAGTTTCATAACAGATTGATTTGAAATCAGTATGAAAAAATTTCATAGATTAGTTGTAGAATGACACAAGGGAGTTGAACCCGACAGTTTTTCTAGCACCACTAACATGATAACTTAGATTTGAGGAGAATAGTCTCTCTAGTTCCATGCCTAAAAATTCTCAAATCTAATGAACTTTATTAACATAGCTCAACCATAACTTGTCTTCGCGTCCGGTAGGATCACAAACTTCAATAGCAGAAATATAAATGAGCGCGTTCCCCAAATCAAATTTATCCGTA
This sequence comes from Rotaria macrura, assembly GCA_900239685.1. Lineage (NCBI taxonomy): Eukaryota > Metazoa > Rotifera > Eurotatoria > Philodinida > Philodinidae > Rotaria > Rotaria macrura. Next base: position 32,223 of record OENT01000487.1, on the reverse strand, counting down.
ATTGAATGAATGAATTCTCTTGCGAAATCTATTTCTAAGGTTGATTTTTTCGCAATAAAGTGTTAGAAGTAATTTCTTTTGTTTTTATTCTAAATATTTAGTGTCGCGTTTCAAAGTGTTTCCATTCAACTTACCCAATATAATGCCGAAGGATTTAAAGCATGTCACGAAGTATTGTATTGACATTAATCAATTAAGAGCTAACTTGTTACTATATCCAGACCACATTAAAATAGTGGCATGCAGATCGGGTAATCTTATCGGAATAGATGTGCTATCGACGAATGGGTTGATTGATCTTTTATATGTTTTGAATGATAACAACGATCAAGATATTCGAGAGTGGCTCGACGGTCTTTTACTTATTGATCCTATTGAAGTTCAAGATGAAAGACAATTGAAGCGTCATTTGGGAGCAAAGATGGTGGTTTATTTTTACAGGCAAAGTTCAGAACATAAAAAAAACAGTGATCATGGTTGTGCCAATTTATGTCTCAGTGATGCAATGAAAGCGCTTAACTATGTTTCAAATTGTATTTGACAATTTACTTTTTTTTTCCAAATATTTATTTGCAATAAATAATGCAAAAGCATCAATTAAAAGGAAATCATGCGAGTTTAAATGTGAAACTGTCATATTTTTCATGAGCTACGGAGAATACTTAACCACAGGGATGGGACTCATCCAAGTTCAGCCAATACTGGAAATTGGATTCGGCAAGCATTGAACTTTGTGAATCCCCTTGCTAGAGATGAGAATCGGAGAAGCTATGTTTATCCTGTTCCGATCTCCCGTCTATAGTCTTGGTGAGAGACAGAATAGGATTTGAGGAGCGTGCTCTCCTCTATTCATTTCTAATCGCTAATTAACGACTATGAAACTGTTTACAGCGATTTGGAAAAACATTGTATTAGTTTTTCATGAGAAAGAAACTGAGAGAAGAAAAACTTTTCCAGTGCCATTTCTTTTCGACAATATATGTCAAAGAAACAATTTCAACATATTTTCAATAACATAGATGATACTTCACAAAACATGATCCATGTATTTATCTACATGTTCTGTATACTGAATTCATTTTCAATTCGTTTATTATACGTTATAGACGTTTATCTCGAAACTGCTTGTAACTGACTTCCTACTATATTTCTATATCAAAACTGACCGTTGTGCTTAAAAATCAACTTGATTTGCCTTAACTGGTGAATAGTTCTCCTTTTTCAATTCTCATCACCATCTTTTACCAATCCGAAAAAGACCGTAGGTAGGAGAAATAAACTTACAAACGAAAGAAATGGAATAGCAAGCATTTACAGATATTTCTACATAATATTCTTCTAGATGTACATTATAAGTCATCGATAGTATTTAAAAATGTGTTTTCATACTTACAATATATATCAGTGTTTCATATTGCAAAAGTATGGAAGAGACCTCTCGGTTTTTCTTCCCATGTCACCAGCGTTAAAGCCAAAACGATTTATTCAAATATTTTTTCTTTATGTAACCTGAAATTTGTTTTCGTTGTTTTTCTGTTCTCCGACTTCCTTTTCTATGTCTAGGATTTCAAGGTATGAGATAGAAGTAAGTTGGAAAAAATGTGACTTTTTCGTTTGTTTCTGCTGTGGGCATGAGAGAAAGGAGGCACGAAACTAATCGAATCTCGAAACTATCGAACAACTACAAGACATTAATCAAAGTATTTATTTTGACAACATTTTTATCGACAGAAAAATTTCTTTGCTAAATGAGTCATTCGCTGTGATAGGAGAACATTTCATAGAATGAAAAGATAAAAGACGCTATCTATTTTATTATCAACATTCAATGACGAAAATCGTGCAGATGTGGGGTGTGAGCGACTGTAGATTAATGCAAGCTTCACAGTCCTACCCACACCGTTGTTCGCATCAGCATCTTGATTGTTTTCTTCATGAGTAGTGTATTTAGATTCATACATCGTTATGATGCCATTTAGGCGTCGAAATAATGCATACTTTTTGTTTATATGGAAAATGACAGCATATCATGATCTTACAAATAGTCGAAACATTTCATTTTCCAGAGACCAACAAACAAACAACACTACTATAACGTCTCTCAGGTTGTTGTGTTTATTAAAAATCGTTCGTGGATAATTTTTTGCATGCAAATATTACTCTGTGGTTGTTGGTACATGTATATAATTAAATAGACAGTTGATCGTTCTCATTTTAATTTGACGATAATACTCTTGGGAGATCAAAACGACAGTATGATTTAGTCTAAACACAGGAAAAGATCATTTGCCAAGAAAAGAAAAGTTTTGTATGTTTTCTGAAACGTAAATTAATTATCCTTGCGTGTAAAATTATATCGACGAGCGTAAATGAGTTTATTTCACGGATTAATGAATATAGGAGCAACATAGGGCCATGTTTTGAATCACAAATGCCAATCTTTGTGCTGATATCTCACTAGTTATCAGTGAACATCTGAATCGATTGCTCGCATTATCTCAATGTCACGGTTGAGTTACTTTTCTCGATTGATTAAGCATCGACAAAGTGAGTGATTTTCTTTCTACATGCTGTGCAATCAATCAAATGCCTATAGTTATTTTTGTTTATCAAACATATACAAAAGAAATCAGTCATAATACTACTCGTGCTTTCATTGTAGCGTTCGATTGCTTCGATGAATTTTCGTTTTTCTCCAACGGATTCAATGCATCAATTTAGATTGCTTATAAACAACGAGCATCCTTCACCTGCCTAAAATGATTGCCTTCAAATGAAAATGCTCAAGACACTAATTGCACATGTGAGTATTACTCTACACAAGAATAAAACAATCAATCTTTGCCGATAGATAGAGCTTCGTTTTTCATAATTCTTCCTTCTCTAATGTGCATCATAAATTAGTTTTTAAGCAAACAGACAACGATTATGGTCGAATGCTATTCATCAATATGAGGAAAAACAAAAAAACAAAAACCACAAATTTTCGTTGCACTCGTCTATGCAAAAATATTCAAATTAAGGTAATATTTATACAATCAAACAGATAGTTTCATATTTTCTCTTCCGATCCTACTCGAATGTCCTTAGAAACTGTTCAATATCAATAATAGAAGCTCGCTTAGATTCTAAAGTAAGTTTTTTTTATCTTACTTACCGTTGCTTTAGCAATGTTATAGAAGATAGACGAACGAAAAGAGTACCGTTTGTGGAGCATTTTCGCGATGCTAAAGTGGACTTGATTCTGAGTGAACTATGCCGAGTGTTGAAAATAAACTGTCTTGCTCGTTTTCATCGACAATAGTTAGCTCGATGAATTTAAGATTGTAACTTATCCAAGGCGTTAGAATTTGTTGTAGATAAAATTTGAATTTTATTTCATATAGATTTAGATTAGGCTTCATTTGAACGTTATTTCAAAGTTGAGATCATGCTGGACTGAAGTCTAATTTAGAATCGTCAAGAGGACTTCAATCCTCAAGCGCAATCCTATTGAAATTCAAATCTAGAAACCTAGTTCGAATGTAAATCTCAAATCTAGTCAAGGTTTATTCGATCCCGGTATAGAATCCTCATATACTGAAGGATAACGGAAAATACAACGCGCAGACCGTGAGCAGTTGTGCTTTTTTATATTTTTCAACGTCTCTTCTAGTTCTGAATTTACTCGATTACGTTTTTTTGCAATGTCTTCACCGTATTACTGCACACTTCGTTGATGGAACATATAATCTCAGGCCTCGCAGAAGATTCTACAAAATACGGACAGTTTGCTCACGTGATATTTGAATTATGATGTAATTCAATTATTACGTGAACAAACTGTCCTGATTTTTTAGGGTCTTCTGCGAGCCCTCTAATCAGATACTTTGATGCGTACCAAACCTAAAACAAACAAAACTGCAATAATTGACAAATAGTTTTCTTATTCACTACAGGTTTTTGAGAGACGAGCTTAAAAATAACCGCCGCTTAAATCATTTAAATATTTAAGGCCACCTTTATGATTAAAAAACAATTTTTGTTACCATTAAGTAGTGAAAATGTACTCATAGTTCGTCAGCTTTAAAAAAAGAGACACACGCTTTTCTCAACTATGATGACCTATTTATCAATCAAATAAAATTTATTTATTTTCAAAATGAAAATTCGATTTTTCCGATCTTCAAGAAACAAGTGAACTTCTGGATTGTTTTTCGGTGGAGTTGCAGTGTAGGCTGTCTCACCGAATATATCGATTCAAGTAATGCTTTCCTTCGACAACGACACAGAACGTAGTTTAAACTTTATCACACGTGATGAAAACCTATCGTGATGCTTGTGACACTGTTAAAAAACGGCTCAATTTAAGTTTTTGCTCAAATAGCACTTCTCAATAAATTCTATTACATGATTTTATGCACGAACTCTACAATAAAAGGGTGCAAACTTTTCTTCTAGATCATTCGACAGGATAAAGTATGGTAAAAAAAAGTCAGCTTGCTCAAGTTAGAGCAAACTCCATAGACAATGACGGATTCTGTAAACGGTTGTTTACAAGCACAAACATTGTCGTATGTGATCATATACATAATATATACACTCTGTATGCGATCATATTTCAACATATTGCATGGTCCAATATTGCGATCGAATTCTATTTGTGTACTAGGGAACACAGCGATCTGTAATTGTTGCTCAGAAGGAAAGTAGTTTTATCGATACGTATTATTACTGTATTGTGTTTCATTGTTTATTAAATCAGAAAGTTTTAAATACACATTTCTAGGGCAAATAATCAGATACTAAGATCTGACACGATTCTGCATATGATCTTGTAAGATCAGACAAAAAATCGTACATAAAGTCGTGGTCTCAGAAGTGTGACATCAACCCAGGGCAAACAACCAGATGTTAAGATCTGATAAGATTCTGCATCTGATCTTGTATGATCTTGTAAGATCAGACGAAAAATCGTATGAAAATCGTAGTCTCTGAGATCTTGCATCAGATCAGACATTCAGATTCTTGAAAGATCATACACATTTATAAGATCTTTCCAGAATCTGACTGTGAGATCTGATGCAAGATCTCAGAGACGACGATTTTTTGTCAGATTCTTGTCAGATTTCACCCATATTCCAAGATCTTGTATGTTGTTCATAAGATCTTGTGTCAGATTTTTCGACCTGGGAAGTCTTACTCTAAAATTCTTGACAGATCTAGCTCTTCTGTCAGATCTGATTGTAAGATTATTGAAAATCTTATGCGACAATAAGATCCTACAAGAATCTTATTGTACGCATCGATGTAAGATATTTGAGACCACGATATTTTGTACGAGTTCATCTGATCTTACAAGACGTCATGTCTAAGTTTTTGACCTGTGTAGTCTTCAGTCAGATCCCAGAATAAAACAAACAATGTCAGATAGGTTCCTACCGTAAGTTGTCAGATTCCTGTTAGAAGATTCGTACAAGATATTCTCGGATCCGATGATTTCCGTCACTCATGTTCGGTGATTGGAAAATATGGCATGTACACACAGGATCCAATGGCATCCTATGGTGTTCATCATTCAACATAAAATCTTGTTTCATCTCCCATTCACCTTCTTTCATCCTGCTCGATGAGATTCAAATTTACAGATTAAATCAAGTTTATGAGCGTTTAATAATACAAAATATAAATGGCAAAAAGTTAATAAAAAAGTAAAAGTGAAATAAAAGTTGTTACATATTAAACAAAATAGAATCCACATCGAATTTAATTTAATAAAAAAAAAGAAAACAGAAAATTAGAACATAATGTACTAAATAAGAGAAAAACATTAAACATACTCATGCTCACTATTGATTGATTTCATCTCATACCACAATCTAATATATAATACACTGAAATGAATGAATAGAATGCGGTAAAATAAATGATGGCCTTTGCATACTTTCTGAAATCCGAAGGCATTTGATTCGCCAGAGAACCTGAGATAAATGAACAAAATAGAAATTGATCCATTCAATAATTCATAAGATGAAGCAAAACTCAGATAAAAATAAAATAACTAGAGATACCTTTCTACCATCGACTTTCGTCTGAGTCTATCAGTTCCGTTTATCGCTTGTCATCGAATCCTATCATTGGGATACAAGAGAATGAGACTTCAGATATTAATGACTAATATCATTTGTTGACGGTCGGATTTTGTCTGTTCGAAATAGTCGAAAATTTTCAAATCCGATGAGATTACAAATGCATAAGAGTAGGATCAGGAATGATGTCGGTGAAACTTGATCCAGTATCAAAGGTGGGCGAGGCATTGATTTTTGGCTCCCCGCGGGTCTCAACCCGCTGCGCTTGGCAACCCGCCTCGCCGATCGCCGTGAGTAATTTTTCTAAATGTTCCCTGCACCCGTGAAACCCGTAGAAAATTTTCTTCCTTTTTCATTTTATTTTCACTGATTTATTCTTCATATAAGTGATGATCTTATTACAGAAAAATCCGACATAAAGTTTTTTACTACTACACTTCGGCTATTTTGATCTTTGACCACAGGAAGAACAAATTGTTTTCAGCGTAGCAATGGTTTCTCATGAGTGACTTTATGATATTCGGCAAAGATATATTTCTCTGATTTTTCTTTAAAAAGCATCTTGATATTGAATGGATTGTATTTTATATTACTTTATGAACATTGATCAAGAGCAGGGATTAGCCCAAAGAGAAAAAGTGAGGAGCGGTTCTATAAAAAAAACATTGTGAAGTAACTTTATTATTGAAAGGTGCTGCTTTTCGAAATAATGGGGTGGGTGTCCGGATGCCCTGCCCTGCCCTCCCCCTGTCAATATTCACATCCCTGACCAAGAGATGCAGAAATATTTGAAGAGGGGCGAGTGATATTCAATGGGATCCAACTATCAAACGTTTCTTTATCAGATGATAAAGCATTTAATTCGATCATTGTCATTGATAAGAGAGTCAATCGATTCTATATATTAATTGTAAATATCAAATGATTTTTTGTTTATTCTTTCACTACTTAGCACAAATCAATTATCGAAACATGAAAAATGATAAGGAAAGGAAGAAACAAAGAAGTCAGCTTTTCACTGCTAATTGGATGAAAATTAATGAACGGATCAATATATGCGTCGTAGTGCATATCTAGAACAATGAGATCTATCGAAACATTTTTCGCGGTCCTTCATCATGCCCCGCAGAAATTCTGTACACACCCGTCTCTGCCCAAATCCATATTCGGCCAGTCCGAGCCCCGCACACTTTTAACATTTCCAAACCCCCCTTGCCCGCCCGTATCTTGAAGAGAACCCGTGCCCCGAAAATCCCAAAGAAATTGAAAAAATTGCTCCCCACGGGGTCCATACCCTGTGGCCACGCAGGCCCCGCGGGTTGAAACCAGTGACCCACCCACCTATGCCCAGTATCACGATTTTATACCTTTGTGTCTTATGGGGTAAAATGCAGTAATAAACGGAGCGGAAAAAACATTGTTTGTGATCCTGGCAGAAGGTGTCCTTATGTAGTCACCGTTTTCCTTCGTATTTTCGAGTAGAAGATCACGACGATATACAACTAGGGATGCAACGGTGAATCATCGGTTCACCGTTGAAACGGTAACCGTCCCACCGGTAGCCGTTCCTACCGGGACCCGTTTAACCGGTCAAACCGTTTACCATTCCACCGATACGCGGTATGAATCTCCATAAACCGGTATATAACGGTATAACACGGGATTAACCGGTATAAGTGGGGATAGGCCGGTATAAGCAGGGATAGGTTCGGCACAAGCAGGTATAACCCGGGATAATTGGGGATTTACCGGTAATACCGTCTAATACCCACTTATTTCGGCTCATACCAGCTAATCCCGGGTTTTGCAGATTTATACTGGTTATCGGTTTGAACGGTTGACGGTGGAACGGGTCCCAGTTTGAACAGGTCCCAGTGTAACGGGTCCCGATAGGAACGGTTACCGGTCGGATCGGTTACCGATTGTAACGGTTATCGTCATCGTTGCATCCCTATATACAACCGTGATATTAAATTATGTACATCGCGAAAATACCACAGTCTATGGTTGTATGGGCAGCCTATATGGTTGTTTATATGCACATAAACAGTACGTAATTATAGACCCGGATGCGAAACTTGAATGGACTATAGTTTAGTTGTCAAGCTACAAGTTATACGAATCAGTTCACATGAATGGTTGAATATCTTTAGAAACCTTCAGATTTCTTAATACGACTGAATCTCTGTTTACTGATTCGATCTTGATTGAGTATAGTAGACAACGAGAAAGTGCTTCGAATGAAGAAAAGCAGATAAAGCGATTTTGCCTGACTGACTCGACGTTCAACTATACTATGCTGTTCTCTATTACATATAATGTCACTCATGATTGTCATCGTTTTTTGTACTTCAAACAAAGAAGCACGCATAAAAAAGAAGCTTAACAAAGAATTAAACACATGCGATTTAAATATGCGCGACACAGACATTGTTTGCTTTATCGTGCAACAGTCAACTATTCTAAAACGATTCATTGTTCAATAAAACCTTTTCCAATTGTGCCCTTAATTTTTGCTTCTAGATCATTTTCAATGACTGTCGGAAGCACTTTTAAAGAAATAAACGATGACATGCTACGTCGTCGTAAGTCAAGATTCGACAAACTAGCACCTGCTGATTGTATGGGCAGTGCCGTATTCAATGCAAAAGATGTGAACAGTATGCACAACTCATTAAATAGTGAATTTATGCTGTATCAACTTGTTCTTAAGCGGATACTACGAGGAAATGATACAGGGCTAACGGCTAAAAATGGATTATACGATTATTTCAATCCTGAAGACGAGAATGACCAACGTACTTTAGTAGACTTCGATTACACATACAAGCCGAGTGAGGCTATTCATTGGTATACACGTGAAACCTGTATTTATCGTATTCTCAATAAAACTTTGAGAACACATAATATCAAGCATTTACTTGGCTTCAGCCAGTATATTCGAGATCTATACGTGCAGTTATCACAAGAGCATACCATGTTTGTGAAAAAAATAAAAGTACCGATGCTTCAAGTCTATCGTGGGCAATTTATCGGTAAAGACGAAGTTAAACGCATGAAATCTGGTATCGGTCAACTGATTTCGATGAATTCGTTTTTTTCTACGAGCACAAATAGAAAGAAAGCGTTGGAATTCGCTACCTCTAGAGAGCCACCTTCGAGCAGACAAACATCGATTTTACTAGAGATAGATCTCTATACCCAAGCGTCGACTCGGCCCTACGCTGATATTAAATATTTAAGCGCATTTCCTGGCGAAGAGGAAATTCTTTTCATGCTCAGCTCTGTCTTTCGTATTGATGATGTTTGGAAAGATAAAGAGGAAAAAGTCTGGCGAGCAAGATTGACCTTATGCCATGATACGGATGAGGACTTTAGAGCATTCATAGGACTATTAGAAAAGGAAATCAGTGAGCGAGACGATTTAGTGTCACTCGGCCATTACTTACTTGAAATGGGAAAACTCGATGAAGCCCAACAACATTATCAGACACTACTAGATAACAATTTACTCTCAACTGACTATGATTTGGCTACTTGTTGCCATGGTCTTGCGCGAACGAATATAAAAAAAGGCGACTACGATTTAGCATTGAGTAATATCAACATCGGATTAGAATATCTATTGAAAACCGATACGAAAATGAGTCAGGCTCTTATTTCTCAATTTTATAACGATTGTGGTTCAATCCATTGTAAGAACGGAGATTTAATAATGGCTTTCAAATACTATGAGAAAGCAATGATGATCGAACAGAACGATGCTTCAATAACCAATGCTGGTCTAACTGAAATTCATCTTCAAATGAACAATTACAATCAAGGATTGAAATTCCAATATAAACTCCTCAAACAGCAATTGAATTCAGCAGACTCGTTGACTGCAAAAACGTTTGTTGATATCGGTAAAATTTATGCCCTAATGAAGAAACAAGAACAAGCTTCGAAACTGTTCGATGAAGCAACTCAGATGCAAATAGACACGCTTGGTACTGACCATCCTGATCTCGCCTACACTTACAGCGCTGTGGCATTGATGTTCTCAGAAACTAATAATGATCAGAAAGCATTAGAATATCTGGAAAAAGCATTCCAATTACAATTAGAAACATTACCTCGGAATTACCCAGATTTTTGTGAAAGTTACAAAAATTTCGGCAACTTTTATTGGAAAACCGGAAGTTTGGATCGAGCATTGACTTTCTTTAAAAAACTACGCAAGGTTCAAACCAAAGTATTTTCATCAAATCATCCAGCAGTTGCTGATACGTACACACTAATCGGAACAGTTCAATTGGAGAAGTATGACTTCAAACAGGCATTGATCTATTACAAAAAAGCTTTGGATATTCAATTGGAGAGAAAACCGTTCGGAGACTCATCATTGTCGAAGATTTATCGCACTATGGCCGATATTAATTTGAAAGATCGTAATCTTGATCAAGCACTATATTATTATGAAAAGCTAATGGATAACGACCTACAAAGAAAAGTAATGGAAGATCTTTCGTTTTCTGATATTTACAAAATCATTGGAGATATTTATTGTGAGAAGGGTAATTTCGATAAAGGACTCTTCTACTATTATCGACTACTCGATTGTCAATTGCAGGTGAGACCGTTTCAGGAGTCATTAGTAGCTGAGGTATACAGAATCATCGGAACAACCTACATACTGAAACCATGTGATATCACGGTTCTCCTTTTTCACGAATCCGATGATGATAACAAAGAATTAGTCCCAGCAGTAAACGTGTCCTTACTCGACAATCACATTCTTATCAGTAACATTCATTTCGAAAAGAGACATCTTGATCAAGCACTTAACTACTTTAAACAGTCGCTCAATCATGAACTGAAAAAACACGCGTCCAATCGTCAATTTATCATGAGTCTCCTAAAGATCGTCGGAAACATTTGCACAGATCGACGTCATTTCGATGAAGCGTTAATCTATTTTAATCGACTCATCGAAAACGAGTTGGAACTAAAGAGAGTCGACGACCCGTCCTTAACTAGCACTTACAAGATTATGGGGAAAATCTACTGTGAAATATGTAACTTTGAACAAGCACTGCATTATTTTAATCGGCTGCTTGATACTCAGTTACAAGTAGGGTCAATGAACGACGAACTTCTGAGTCAGACATTCATGGCAATTGGAAAAATTCACTTGGTAAAAAAGTTCCATGAAAGTTTGGTGAATTTTAATTTACTGCTAGGAAATGAAATTCAGTCACAGAAATCTTCAGATACATCGCTAGTTGAGAGTTCTACCGTAGTTGGCGGCACACACTTCGAACAACGACATTTAGATCGTGTCTTAAATTATTTTCAGCAAGTACTTCATAATCAAGAGACCGCAGAGGCAGCAAATGAATCTTCGTTAATCGATACGTATAGAATTCTGGGCAATATTTCAATTGAGAGATATTATTGGGATCATGCCTTAGTCTATTATAGAAACTTGCTGGAAAAAAAGGCAGCCGAAAACAAATCTTTAGTCATCATTCACAAAATCATAGGAACTATTTATTATGAAAAGCAGGATTTTAATGAAGCACTCGTCTATTATCAGAAATGTTTGGATGATGAATTAAAAGAAAAAGCAGTCGATGATCCATCATTATACGCAATTTATAAAATGATGGGAAATATTTTCTATCGAACTCATGATTTGAAGCAAGGACTCATTCATATTAATCGATTATTAGATTGTCAGCTGCGAACAAGACCCTTCAACGAATCTTCTGTCATTGACACATATACCATGATTGGTAAGATCTACACGGAGAAGCCGTTCGATCAAACTCTACTCTATTTCAATCAATCGGTTGATGGTCAAACACGAATAACTTCAGCAACAAACTCATCGATGCTGAGCGATCACATCACTATCACTAACATTCATTTCGAAGAACAGCATTTAGATGAAGCGCTGGCATATTTTCAAGACGTACTCAAAAATCTATTGGATACCAAATCATCGAGTGATTCGTCTTTAGTCGATGTTCATAAAATTCTCACTAATATTTGCATCGAAAGGAATGAGCTAGATCTAGCACTACAATATATTCACAAGTTGCTAGAAATTGAGCTAAAGGAAATGCCGACGGAAGTTTCCTCGCATATCAGTATCTACAAGATCATGGTAAAGATGCATTTGAGAAAACATAATTTTACTCAGGCACTACATTACGTCAATCTATGGATTGATTATGAACTTCGAAAAAACGAGCCTAATAATTCGTCTCTAGTAAATGCGTACACTGTGATGGCAGAAATCTACTCAACTGAACATCATTTCGGACAAACGAAAGACTCTTCAAAGAAATTTTTACACGATGAAGCAGCAAGCAAATCGTCAAGCGATGAAATCCACAATCCGGGTCAAAAGGTGGATACAGAGAAGCGTCATTTGAACGGTGTCATACGATATTTTCAATCGTCGGTTCGTGCTCAGAGTAAAGCGTTATTCAAGCATGATCCATCTCTGATCACAACTCTCATTATCATTAGAAATATGTATTTGAGTACACGTAATTTCAAAAGAGCGTTAAAATTTTTTCAGAAATTACTTGTTGATCAACTCGAACACAATCCAGACGATGATTTACTCTTAGCCGTTATCTACGAAATCATTGGGTCGTTATATTTTGAACTTGGTTATTCTGATCAAGCTTTGACGAATTATAGACAATCTTTGTCAATCTATGAGCAAATGCAAATGCCGATGACTAGTAAAGTTAAGAAATTAAAGAGCAAAATTCGCAAGATTCTTGTGCCTAAGAATGCTCTATAGCAAAGAAAAGTAATTTTCCCTTGCAAATAAAAGCGTTGCAGCTCTCTTTGTTTACAACTTTGAATAACTTGTGTGCAAAATTTCCGAAATAAGATTTTGGAACAAAGGAGTCTTCGTCTACGGTTCGTGTGATTTTCATTGAATTAGATGATTGATGAACACCGACTTTGAAATGATTCGAATGACAACCTTAATATTAGCAAGAACTACTTACGTCTAAGCATTGACTCAAGTATAGTAGGATATTATTAGACAAGTCATCAGATATTGATTTCGATCAAGCTCACTGCCAAGTAATCAAATGAGGAAGAAAATTATACGTGTATTATTTGCTTGAGAACGATGAAAATTTTCAGAATGACGGGGTTTAGCCTCGTTGGAATCCCTTTTTTCCCTATCTATGACTGTTGGAAATTTAATTATTTTAGCTCTAAAATGAACGAAACACAATCTCGCCAGTTGAGTGTCCCGTCACAGAATCTTCAGTATCATAAATTATAGCATCACTGCTAATATATCATCTCGAATACCAAAGAATTAGAAAATTGTTCATCATAGATTGCTGTTGTAAAGCGAGGGACTGCAAAACGTGAATTCACTTGAAAATATTACTTACGCACTTGTTTCAAATCAATACTTGTTGAGTTGTATGTATTACGCAGTTCGTGAATAGGAATCTTGCGATCACAAGAAATCTCTAGAAACAATTTCATCAATAAAATTTTTAATACACTTGAATTGTTAAATATCAAGATGTGTTTTCAATTGTTGCAGATGCATCTGCCTTACGTAAAATTTAGTCGATGAAGTTCGAATTGTGGAGATTAATTTTGTTGATTGTTTTCGATTAGTTTTAAAATGAGGTACTTCTACATAGTACTTAGATTTCACTTCTATTTTTGACTTATCCTCATTGTTTGCAGTTTCAGTTTCATTTCTCAACAGAAACCAAGTGTATTCCATAGACTTATGCTCACTCCTTCGTTATAAGAGACACTTGTATCGCTCTAGAAATCTCTCATTGGAGTATTTTCTTCAGCATTCTGCTTGATTTATTATGGCTGACGAAAGCTGTTTTTTTACAACAGATCATACGCAAAGAGAATAAGACTGTAACAAAAGGAATCTGAGCCAAATTGCAATCACAAATACTCCATTGAATCGAGCCGATGTTCACCATAAGTGATAAAGAAAAGCAAACAAACTTGCTTCATCATGTCAATTACCGTTTGAAGAGGTTTTTATGTAGATACGAGACCCTGAATTTATTTGTGTAGACCATGTGAATGTTTCCACTATTGCCAAATGAAATAGTGACACTAGGGTATAGCGTAACGGCGGTTCATTTGCATGAAAACAAGCCTCACAAGCACAATTAAAAACTACGTCATTAAATAAACCTAAGCCTCCTTTTGGCATTATTCTAATTGAAAATGCCATTGTAAAAAATTTCAAATTAACGATCACCGGTAGACTTCAAATACGACAGTGATTATGTATAAAGTTGAACTAAGTGAGACAAAATCGATATGATTATTACACAAAGAAAGACAGAAACTGAATCGAATGAGCACATAATACGATTGAGTGCGTGAGTATTAAAGAAGATTGAATAGAATCTGGGAGTGATATCTTCATTCGTATTTTCCTTTGATTACATATTAATCTCATAAGAAACTAAGGATACGCTCGAATAACTGACACATTAGCAAGAAAACAGTACCGGTTTAGAAACAATAATGAAATTTGTCTAATCGATTGCAAACAAATGTGAAAGTATTCATCGTTTACTTGCCGTTTTTCAAGACTCGTTCGTTACGATAAGCTCCTTAATATAAATACATTATAATCATAACCAATGCATTTATGTCAGACGAAGATTGTATATAACCCATACGATCAAGGTTGACGGGATGCTGTCTATTCCTTTATTCTTTCTTACATGTTTGTTTTCTATCCGACACGAGAACTCGTGACAAAGGAACATTCTCTCATCTCGTATGACACGAAATAAGAATCATGTTTATTAACATTCGTCTTGTTTCTCTTTTGCTATTTTTGTTTTTGTTACAAAGAGTGATACGCAAATGTAAAGAGATGAAAACGTTTTCCGACGTGAAACTCCTATAATAAAGAGATTTAGGTCTAGAATTTTCAATGAAAGACTTTTTACTAAAACTCATTTTCATTATACTGTTCTTGTCTTTTTCTGGGTCGATTTTTATAATGATTGGATTCACACTGATTCAATTTAGCATGATGTCCGTCGATTTTGAAATTCCAATCTTTCATTTATCAACTATATCCTTATTCTCGACATAATCAATGTTGAACTACAATGAGTGATTTGATTAGATAGAATTTAATTCTCATCTACCTGCTTTGATAAATTTACGTGATCTGACAACTGTTTTTATGAATAGATCACATCGAGAAGAGATAAGGAGAAAACAAATAATAGATAATATACTAAGGCAAGAACTTGAGAACTCACCCAAACTCTGTGTTGATGTTCGTCGAAGAAATCATAGAAGATTAGTATTGAAAGAAGGCAAAGGAGAAGTCATAAATCTCATAGCGATCAGCTGATCCATTGTGAAAGAAATCAATGGAATCAATAATTCATTTTCTCTCCAATTAAAACACGTTTTGAATGAACACTAACATTGTAATAACATCTTGAAAAAGAATTTTGTTTTCTATGTAATTAAATTCTAATAATCATTCCCGACTTTGGAATTCCATTTCATTAAATTTGACTAGTTGCGGTGGTTTTTCTTTGTGCTGCATCGCTCTCCGGTAAAGTAGCACAGAAAAATAGTATAGAAACAAACGACAACACGTGACTCATTCTTTGATCTATACTACGGATATTAACAAAGATATTTTTCGAAATGGACGCATAAATTGTCATGTGAGCAACGATCATGCAAACAAAGATTTAAACTGTGCTTCGTTTTAAGCTTGCATGTTTATTTTCAAAATTCGAAACAAAAATGAGAATAGACTTATCAGTGATCGGTTGATTTTCACCGATGACTTTGGGTTTCATTTAGGTTGTTCATCTTAATTTCTAATCTATTCTTTATTGAATTGTTCCATTCGTCGAGATTAAATTTATATTCGCATTCAATAAATGCGATACCGTTAAGTTCCATAGGTTTCTTATCAAATATTTGTAAGCCAGCTGTTTTCTCACACCAGCCTCTCATTTCTTGGTTTCCTTCACCAGTTTGTATCATAATATTGCTAATAGCAAGTCTTTCAAATGCAAAAACGATTGAAGAATACAGAGCTTCTGTGGCGTATCCCATTCTAGTTGTACTTTTATCTGTAATGATTCCTAAATATGCTGTGTCGCCATCAATTTTGACGTAACCTGTCGTTCCAATACATCGCTCTTCCTTTTCACTGGACGCTGATGACAATAAAATCATATTTAAGACACAACTTTTTCCGTTTCGTCTCGTTTCATTTTGTATTTGAACTCGATCGTTAAAATCGTCTTCAGTCCACTGTTTATTCTCGTTTCCTTGTTCGTCTCTTTTCCATCCGTTGGGTGGTCGAAGAAAAGCAAGGTGCTTTATTGAAATTGGATCCGAATAAATTGAAGCAAGACTGCCAGTGTCATTGTTTTCATGAGTTCGGAGAATAAGACGGCCGAGATAAGTTCGAACGGTGACACAACCTGTTTTTACGGTCTCATCAAAACAACGCGTCGACGAAGGATTTAATGATAACATAACGGGGGCTTAAATGGCTAAGCTTACTTTAAAGTACAATCAATTTTTTACTGGCTAAAACCAATATCAAAAGTCTATCGTGAATAAAAGAATAACGAATACGTGCAGCATTTAAGAAAAAAGAAAATGACTCATTGAATTTCGTAACATTGTTTATAAATTGTGTCGTGCTCTTAGTTTTTTTTGAGATAAGAGAAGCAAATGTATCGACAAACAGAACATCTTATAAGGATGAAAAATCGACTGAAATAATGTTTTGACGTTGATTGTTTTCGTATTTAAGTATTGGATTATCACAGCAGCATTTATTTAGTCGTTCTCAGAGAACAAGGTCTAATCGATCTTATATTCAATTCAATTTTTCCATGGTTTCGAGAAAAGAAATTGTATCTATCTGTTTTCCGTTTAACTATTTACGAGACTAGGCCAATCATTCAGTTTTAACTAACACTCGTGCTATTGTTTCACGTCAGTGTGAGATTGAATTTGTAATCGAAGTCAAACATCCACTATACTTTTATTTCATTCTAATTGACATTTACATTTGATAAACTGTGCGGTTTAAAAGTTCTTCTTCGCAGACTGTAAATTTATTTTACTTGATTAACAAAACGTAACTAAATTTGATGTCTCTTCTTCTGCCAGTTTCGACAACCACTTTCTACGAGGGGAGTATTTTGCGATTACTTTTTGTTCAAAAATCATATTTGTAACATTATGTTAGAGTTTCAACAAATTCATCTGTCATAACAATATTCTCGGTCGTCCTTAGCTATTTCTCGGATAGATAAACTTCAGATCACGTTTCCAGGCAAATCAAATGGTTCCTGAGTAGAACACGTTGCTCAATACATACTTCCAGCGTCGATGGCTATCATTAATAACCATCTAAAGATAGACTAACATATTAAGTATTCTGAGATACACCGTGAAATGTGCATTGTTTTAGTAAAAATGTCACACGATTTATCAAGTGTAACATTAGTATCCAATAAGTAAATGATGCTGCATATTTTATTAACTCGATTCAATAGTGTCATCATTTAGAGATGCATCGATGAATTCTTTTTTTCCCTTGTACTGTGGATAAAGTCCATCAAGATTTTACCAAGTCAATTAATAATGGAAGCAAATCATTGTTAAATAAATGAAAAGATGTCTTTGGAGAAAGCGTCACTCTCTAAGTGAATTACACGTACTACTACAGCCTATCTCCCATCTTGGAAAATACTCCTCTTATTTATAAATATATGTTCGCCAACGTTGCACCACAGTCGTTCCCCGAAGAATAAGTTCTTTAATCCGTAAACTAGAATTTCGACAGTATTTACGCCTACTGCCAATTTAATATTGGAGAAAATTTTTCATTTTAAAATTCACACAAACATGCGACTATTTGCAGAATATTCGTGAAAATTCTGCAACCCATCACCGTTCAGATGACATAATTCGAATTGTCAACATTTCATGTAACCCTTCAGCGTTCTCACATGTAACGGTGCGCTGCTATTTTTCTTCCACTTACATCTTAATTGATAATCCTATTCGCTATGCATATAATTTCGATACTACTACGTATGATGTGCACTTATTGAGAAAATGATCTATCAAGCTCTTTCACAATATCTGTAAACGACTCCTGCATCGTTCAGTCCAATAGAGTATTTCTCTCAGACATTGATAACTAACATGAGAGCAGGGATGTTCATATCGCTTGATAAAATAGTATGCTAATATGTGACACCTCTCAATGCTTTTATCTATTAGCATTTTGGAGATGATATCAGCATGATGCAATATAATATGATGACATACTAAAGGTTGAGCATTGAAATCATCCCTCTAAGGGTAACATATTCTGAAGCATCTCAAAGTTCATAACTCTCAGAACATCTACTCAACTAAAGAGCTAGAAACTTATTAGAAGTGCTATTATAACATGTATCAACGTAGGGTGTAGGAGTTTATACATCTTAGTTGAATCTTTTATGGGTACTATAGCGTTTAACTGTTGACCCCTCCTCCAGCACAATCCTTTCATTCAATTTGCTGTCGATTTGAGTTTCTGTTCAATTAAGTTGAGATTCAAAGGCAACATCTCACATCTACACCTACGAAAATCGTGACTGATTCTTTTTCGTGGATTAGATCGTGTTTAGAGTCTTTCCTATTCGAAATACCATCAGAATTCAAGTTCTAGCTTTAAGCGTCACGATCTTGACTAGCCACTACTATTCGATATACAAATAGATAATGCACACTAATCTAAACAGTTGTTTTCTTGATGTTCCGGTTAGGGTGGGTTTTTGTCATTCTTCAACGGATAAAGTCAACAGAGTTTCTTCTTGTTCTATCGTCGCTATTTTGACTTGGGTTTTGTGTTCAGAATTTCTCATTTGTATTCGAACCTGAATTGGGCATCTTGTCAACAGTTGATCGTTTCACTCTCAGTTTGAATCAATCATTTCAACAAAATAGATCTTGTTCAATAAACTCAAAGGTGCCAACGGTTTTCGAATCTGATGATAATCGAATGAGATCATCAAAGCCTTTTCCTCTCCAATAGAAATAAACAGTCGACTTGTCACTGAGCGTATGCTTTTCTTGCAATTGTTTCTCTCACGAGCGAACGTGATCTCCATATTAATGATCACTTAGGTGGGGCTCTTTTAAAAACTGATATGCAAAGTTCGTCTGATTGTAACATAAGCATCGTTATGTATTCTGATTCGATAGATTTAATATCTAAAGGCATCATTCATCTAAACGTTTCATCAGCATTTAATTCCAATGGAGATGAAATTTTCGTTTACTGAATACGATCATCGAATCTATGCACTCATGGCTTTATTGAAGTTTATTTTGCTGAAGTTCCAAGTGAAACAGATAAGATGAGTCGAAGTCTTGTCGAATGATTGCTGACTAACAAGAAACATTGTTTTACATATTGTTCTTTTTTTCACAAAAAGGTGTTTGTGATTATGTCGATTATGAATTTATAAAATCTGGACAACATAAATCAACACGAGTGATGATCAATTTACGTCATCAATTATAACTTTGTTATTATTCACGTAATGAAAATTGTTCCGGTATTTATGACTTTCTTTCTTCCGTTGTTGAACCATCGAATTGCAATGAACCAACACAAATTCATTTAGTTTTTAGCAGTCTAAATGGTCACATGTACGTTTTCATATGAAACGAATTCAAGTTAAACCATAGCTTAATGTCACTATCGATTAGATTCATGGCCATTTAGTTCCCAAGAAAGTTTAACAATTATTCATGACCTTTTTTTTCATTACTATGTATTATTATCGAGTTGGTTCTGATGCACACAGCTGGTCATCTGTCCACTATTTCCTAAATCGCCCACGGAATATTGACGATGAAGTTAATCTTTTTGCCTATGGTGAATCGTTTTCATTTTGCACCAAATGTCAATTATCTTTTTTCGCATAGTTTTGATATTTTAGCAATTCATATAGTTTGTTACTGAACTGACCGTGATTTTCCTCGAAAATCTTCATAATATGAATGAGTTGAGAAGGAGGTTCGTTCAGTCAAATCGCACTTTTCTACTCCATGGTCAAGTGTAACTTCACATCGACCAATCTATTCGTCTTTAATACAGATTGTTTTGATTCAGATAGTGCTAAAACTTCATATGGAACCGCTTCTATACAAATATCATGTTGATCTTAATCTATTGGCACATATTCATTCACGTGAACGAACACGTCCACTGTATTAAAACACATGTATTCATTCGTTTGGGTGGACATGGTTTGACTTATGGATCTTACTAGAATACATAATCCAGCATATACTAGGATATATGTTTTTTTGCATTTACAATTACACAAGTTAATAAAACGAATTCGGCATATTCAGCTATAATCATACCGTGAACAATAAACTTTCTAATCAATGTCACCTGAATAAATAAAGATACATATTCTCTATTCCAATTACTTGGTCATTATCATTCTACGAATACTTTCGTTGTAGTAAAGAACTTCCAATTCAAAATAGAACAGTTGAAGGTGTAAAACAACCACAAACAAAAGATCGAAGCATCAAAACTTCTATTGGTGATTGCATGTTCATTGGTCGATAATTAACTAACCGATTGCCAATTAGATGAGATCAATGGCATGAAAACATAGTGAGAAAAATATAGATTTGATTATCATCTATTTCTATCGAATCAGCAAGTGATAGTGCTACATTGTCATAGTTTCAAATGGAATAGGAGTTGTTAATAGAGATAGTAAGCAGAAGAATTATTAGTGACGATGACGAGTGGTTTCTTACAGCATTCTTTCAATGAATATTAGAAACTGAAATAAGCCAACTTTATGATTATGGTATTTGTATATTCTTCAACAGCTAGTGAAAAGCAGTTGCCAACTCATTCCCTGAACGTAGTTCTAACTTTTCGAAGGGTGAGGGGCAGGTAATATGACTTTATTCGAGTTTTGGAATATCTCAAGCTGCTGGAATAGAAATGTTCGTGCCATCCATCGACTGCTCATCAACCGTAACACATTTGTAATGTTTTATTCGATTTTTCGCCCTCCAATTCTAAAAAGATCTTGCCGCCCCAGTGATCTGTTCGATTTGGACAAGCACGGAGTTCCCGTATATCGCTGCATCACTTCTTTTTACTGTATTTCTAAGAAGAATTTACAGAAAAATAAAAAATGAATAGTGTTATAGATTGATCACATAATAGAAAAGTATGCTGTTCGTGTTACACATTATAAATACGTGAATATTATTTATATGAATTATGCCACGCATACAGTCAGTGCATACCGTACCACATGTTTGCATGATGTAATAGTGAAGATCTTTTTACGTGAAATACATTATCGATCTCTACTCTTCCCTCTTAATATCTATTTCGTTGAAACAGTCAAATCTCTATCTGCCATCATTGAAAACAAATGCGCCAGTTTGTTTCTTCTTCACAATCAGTTCTAAGAAATTTTAACTGTGCATCCAATATTTTGATAGTCGACAAGAATCAATGATTCGAAAACAAATACTTTTGTACTTTTCTGGGAAGAGAGAAATCGGTTCTTATCTCGTTTCTATTTTTTGTTTTTGGCCATAAAAGTCATCATGATTTATCGATGCACATATCTATACGTGTTTTTGTTCTTGAAAAGTCAATTGCTCTTGTTCGTTTTGTTTTTATCTCTCTTGTTTTTCTCTTGATATTCTTGTCTAGGACATAAAAGAATTATTGACGAAGGTCTGAAGAGTTTTGTTTAGCCCATTCTGGAATGTGTGTGATCCCTTTCATGAAAACGATCGAAGAGTCGCGTGCCGAAAAATGTTCTTGTTTTAACTTCGTTGTGAAAAAAGAGAAGACTTCGTAAATATTTGTCCAGAAGTGAATTACAATCACAGATATGAGAAAAGTACTATCTGGATCAAAAGTAGTTTTAAATTCGTGCCCCGAAATTTCATAGCATTGTATAGTGTAATTCGTTTTTCAAACTAAACGCATTACACCATCTAGCGGCGTAAAGGGAACGAGGTCCGCCTAGAAAAGAAAAGTGCATGATGATTCATACGTAGGTATCAATATATAATTATGCAAATATGTGGTTTCAGTTGGGAAAAATAAAAAGTCAGCGGAAAAAGCACGGCTGCAATAGATAAATGAATTCGTATAATAAATAAGGGAATCCTTCCAGAGAAAAAGACGTTTCAAGACGATGGATTGACGCTCGTTCAGACATATAACTGGATTAATCTAGATATTTATGTCAGATGATTTTCGAATTTCATTGATAATGCAAAGAAACTTGTCAGCACATTCAAACAGAGAACATCTCTAAAAACAAGCTACGAATCCATTTTTCACACTTGCGTCTTCCTTCAATTCCAAAATGCTTGCTACCGTTTTCTTACGTTTATTATTTCACCACGACAACAGTATAGACTCAATGATGCGTCCGAAATAAACTTGAAATCATCTCTCAATTAATATGCAAAGTCTTTCTTCAAAAGCACGATCAACTTTGTAATGATTCTGTTTACTAATTAAGAAAGGTATAGCAACTATATCTTAACATGTTTTTCTTTTCCAGCAATTGGAAAGTTCGAAGATTCATAACTTAAAGCAACATGCATCCTACAGAATCATCCTCATTTTCCCCCATAGAAATCAACATCTTTTTCTATGGACTCGCATAATTCTGTACTCAATCGAACCGAGTGTCATTGATCAACCAGTATTTAGTTTTCACGAGTGTAATTATCAACTCCTGTGGTTTGTAGATTATCTGATGAAAATGATGTCACGTTCATTACTGTTGTTTTTCGTGTAGCTATAGTTGGTGTTTGGGCGATGATCGATACTTGTCTCTCATCGCTAAGATCGTAGTCTAATCGATAGAAGTCGTATGATTGCGACGGAATAGCTTTCTTTTGCGAAGCATATTTAACTTGATAGGTATTTTTCTCGCTTTGAATGATCATTATTGATATTGTCGAATTTGTTGTTCAACCGTCATTATGTCTGCAGGAGTTGGAAAAAAACTCAGAATCTGAGTCATTAATCACCTCTGAATTGATTTGTCCTTCTAGACGAACTAAAAAAATAGGCGCTTGTCCGCATATACTCCCTTGCAGCGTTCTGTTTCTTTTCAACATTGTGCTTCTGAATACTCGCGCACGTGTTCGATGTAACCAAATAATTTGACTGCAAAATAAACGTCATCGTTTGGTTTCTTCCCTTTCTTTGTCAATCCAAGTTGCAGATGTGTGGGACCTATTCGTTATGTCAAAGGTAAAATTATGAATAAACTATCACTCATAGTAAACATTGCCCTTGATTCAAGGGTGAAAATGTTGATGAAGAGGAAGTCGACAAGAAAAACTTGTGTTTGAATACGTAAAACGAAACGAAATAAATAGAAGCGTACGGAAGCCTTCCATGCCAAGATTGTTTATCTTCATTTACACAACACTATCGAACAAAGGTATTAACTAATCGAGAGGAATCAGGTGAAAATAATTTTAAGAATAGGCAATCATCATTATCCGTCAATGACATCGTAAACTATCTCAAACGTTTTTGTTCCAATTTGTATCATACGATTATATTGTTTTTCTTTTTGTGGTTTTCATACATGTTTCAGTCAACAATCGAGTCTAGTAGCATCATTTTTACCGTTTCTAATGACAGCTGTAGGACATTTGCAGTGTTGCAATACCACTCAGAAGTTTTTCATGACTGAGCAAGAAAAATTTGTTCCAATTTTCATCCTAAATCTCGAACAATTTTCCAAAATTATATTAATCGAACGATGTTTGATCTCGTTTTAACAGACCGAACATATCAGCGAATTCTCTAAAGATGATTCTCAACCTCGGACGAAGATTTTTTCATTGATTAACATTAGTCTAAGATTCAATCGAAGATCAAAGGATGCTTAAGTTTTACGAAGATCTACATAGATTATTGGCGACTGTATGCGAACTGGAGAGAATGTTCGGTCTCATTGATGGATGCACTAGTTTTTTCGTCGATCGCCAACATCTACAGAAATTTCTTGGAGAAATAAACACATTTTATTTCAACGAACATGTATGAAATAAAATGTTTTCAAGGGTGACGAAATCTTTCTACGCATGGAAATTTCTAATAGTTATTCGTTTTGAAATCGTCTAAAATAAAATAAAACAAACGATAACTGATGCAACGCAAACTCGTTGATTAAAAATCAACCATTAGTTAAATATGAACGGTCCGATTGGAATAAGAACGGCGTCACTAAGATGAAAAGTAACGTTAGATACTCGTTCGCATATGCTGTAGACGAGACTGCTCTGAGGAATGTGTAGTATTGTTTTTTTCTTTTCGTTCTCTGTGTTGGCTTTTTCAAAGAACTCGATTGAGGTCATGAGTCTTTTAATCAGACTTGAAACAAAACATACACAAGCTAGTATAGCCTGTAATATTCTTTTTCTTTAGTACTCTTTGGTTAAGTACGGAAGTGAATCTATTCGAACGAGTCCATCTTGGAAAACGGCATCTTGGAAGGATCCAAGTTGCATGAGAGAATCATCAACCCCTGAAAAAAGCATTTTTTCCAACTAGGCAACTTTCCAATCAACGTGACAACTTTTTTCAATCGTCATCGGATGTCTATATAAAGAGCAACTCTGGGGAAATCGCATCACAAACTATACGAAGATTTCAATCGATCAAGGTAAGTCACTGTCTATTCCTATAATCAACAGAAGCGTCACATATGCCAGAATTAGACGTTGCGGCATCTCTTCTGGAGCATGAGCATCTCACAATGAGATTAAACATTGACGAAGGCAGATAGCCGCTTCTTCTGAGTATGGCTGACACGTCTCTCATGGAAGATATTAGCATTCATGCACATTGTGTGTCTCAAATCAATCCTTCTAACAGTTCCAACCGATGATATTCTATGTAATTCGTCTGAATTCAACTAAGAGCTCTGAACTACCTCCACTATTGCCACCGAATGTTGATTCGTACTCGACTTATAAAATACTATCCAGTCTTCGGATCTCTGTTGTGGGTTTCGTCTCCCAAAACCTAGTAAGATATCCATGAGTAATTTGGTCCGGCATCGGATTCATTCACCTAAGGGATATGTTACAATGCTCTGAAAAAAAACGTTTCCTCAATATTAACTCGAAGATTCAATTTAGAAATAAATTTTCGCTGTTTTGTACAGATTTCATCTTTTCAGCACGTCACAAATGGCTGAAGAGATCGAAGCCACAGCGAATAGTTTGGTTTTTAATGCTGACGAAGGTGATCGGGAGAAGGCTCTTCAAGAAGAAGCTAAACTGAGGCAACTGTTAGAAAATGAATATTTTCTTTCGCAAGAATCAGTACAAGAAACAAATAATCAGAATGAAAATTCACAGTCAACTGAAACATAGTTATAGTTAACAACTCCGAAAAACAATTTGATGAAGTTCATTCATGCCATCGAATTCACACATCTATTCGTCATTCAAGAATCATCATGTTCTTGTTACTTGTTTGTTCTTTTTTTACCTCAAGCTACTTTCACATTTTTCCGATTGCTGTTTATTTTGGCTGAAATTGAATTCGTCGCTGCTTCCTGCAATTGTCATATTAAAATATGCTTCGTTTTATTAATGTCACAGAAACGCGAGGAGCTTCACATACACTTCATTGACGATGTAAAACAATTCTATAGAGTTACATGTTCAACAATCGTCATTATTTTGCTTAACTATCATTGATAATGCTTTTTTTAATCTAAATTTTGATTTATTTCATATCCTTCCAAAATTTATTTGAAGTTGTTACGAACTTCTGCAATAAATAGTCACGTCAATGACACAGTTTTGCTGAATAATAGTGTTTTTCGATCTGCGTATATCTGTTTAATTTGACTAGGTGAGGAAATTTACCATTACGCTGCCATGTTAACCAGCAACGGCATCACGGTAACCTAACTTTCTAGTACTAATAACCTCCTTCCCCTCTAAATCTGATTGAAACCATCTGAATTTTCTTTCGTATTTTATTGACAACATTCGCTTCTGATTAAAGACATACATTGATATCTGCATTATTTTTCTCTACTTATTTCATACATCTTCTACTCATTTTCGTTTCTCATGTAAATTCTGCTGTTTCTTCGTAGAATTGACAAAGCTTTCCTCATATTGTCCCCGGACTATAATTCCAATTGTGTCCCTATGTGACATCTCGTATATTAATTGATTCTGAACTGGATCTTTGACAAAAAGAACTAATTCGCAACTCGTCTCATAATAAATCAGTCGGTTCCGAATTTGTTGCATCTTTTATTTTTCTCTTATTAACTTATCCTTTTGAAGCTAAGCTGTCTAAACTATGCGCAAGATAGTTCCACATCTTGCTTCTATATTAAATCATTTGGTGGTTTTGACGAACAAAAATATGTCATCATATAGAATGAAAGACGATGTAATTATGTAGCCGCCCCACATCAATACCTTCTTGTACTGATATAAATAACATCTACTTCGATAAATTTTAATCACTATGTGCGTACACCTACCTAGACATTTTCATTCATAAGTTAGTAAAGAAAAAATATAATGGGACTAATTTGAAATCAAATTTTTCAGAATGGCCCAAGCTTGGAATTAATTAGAGTAGGAGAAAGCAATCGGGGACAAAATTTGATCCCAGTCTATCGTACAACTTCGTTTGTTTAATTGTATCTCTACGAGAAGCTGTTATAGTACAATACCTGCCAGATTCAAATGTGAATAACGATGTAATTGCTCGTACGAGTGTCATGAATATTGCTTCGCTTTATGTTTTTGAATCCATTAATTCAACATGTTTTACATACTCCAATAGAACTACAATAAGCAAGTAGTCGATGCATTTTCATGAGGTTAAAGTGACATTTAATTGTAATTCGTTCAACAAAAAGTCTGTTATTGCTTTTGATAACCATGAGATCTCTTTGTCACGGTGTGCCGTGGAGGAGGGGTCCAAATTTGTGGCCTCAAACTCTTGAACATTCCTTTTAGATCGTATTTCACAAAGTAAGACATAAGTATAATATAATCTAATAATTTGCCGTACAAGGATTTGCACATTGGAATGAAAATCAGAAAAACCGAAGGTTTTAATTATTCGACATTGAAATGAAATAGTTGTTTCATTGAACACTAATCAATTATTCTGTGATATCGAATCGGAACAGATTGATTTAAAGATAAAATGATTTTGCCAACAATACCTAATTGAAATATTTTCATACGCAAGAATGTACAAATTCAAACAATCCTCTATCGATCATTTTCATTTGTCATACTAAGAATTCGATTTTAATTTTGTCTTAGTCTCATAAGTAACGCATTTCTATTATCTTCAATACAACTACCAATGACATTGAAAATGTCGAAACAAGAGAATATTGGAAAAAAATCTGTATAAGTTAACGGTGGCTCTCAATGTCTTCATATTTACACGTGAATCCAGTGAGAAAGCACTATGAATTATGATGAGTAGTACCAGATATAGATTAACTTGTTTGTCATGATGATCTACAGGTGATAGCGTCAACTTGTTTTGATTTACCCTGAAGTCTGTTTTAAATTCAGTAATGCATATAGTAAATTCTCGCTAAGTTAAGTCTACTGATGATGATGTAGATGTAGTCACTTAAATATAATATTAGTTCTGTCATAGATTTTTTTTCATTGGCCTCTTAACGTGATGATTGTTTTAAAAATGCCATGGATTATTGAAATTTTTTCTCCTCTACGCTTGCTAAACGGAAGAAAAATACTAGATAACTGTTATTCTATGAAATAAGGTCTGAAAGAAATGTCGAAGTCTGTACGTAGGTCAGAAATTTACATCCAGTACAAAAACACACTGGTGAAGAAAATCAAGATTGATAAAATATTCATCATTAGGGGTTTATGCTGTAATTGATTTATAAAAAACACCGACATTCCCTACTATTTGGATAAACATCCAGATTTAATGGAATAATGACGATAGTTAGCCGGAAAAACACCGCCGAACGTCACGTAATTACGAGAAAATCGATGAACTCGAATAACAAATATATGATACGGTGTGCCATTCGTTTATCCATCGACATTAGTTAATTTATAATTGTATTATGCAGTAATTAACACATATAACTATCGAGATTTGTTTCCGATTCGATGCACCATGTTATCATCGAAAACTATGAATGACAAAGATTTTGTCTTCATAGACATTTAGTGAAATTTCTTATCCTTAGTTTTGATTCGTTACAAATATCGCTATGAGATCAAGTCCAACGTATATAATGAAACTAATTATTCACGAAGGATTTGCAGTGATTTTCACAAATCGGAATGCAAGCAGCAACTGCTTTGTGTAATCATGGTTATCGTGGACTTGCAAATTGCAAGCGGTATCGTGAATACATGTGCAACGTGTGATACTTATCAGCCATACATCGAAGAAGACTCCATAGCTCAGCATTACTCGATGCTAGAATTAAAACCTAAAAATGGTGTGAGCTGAAACGTAACAGAAATGATGTTCGTTGTTGATTGAATATATTCGTTGATCTTGCTTCTTGTTTTCTCATGATTAGTTGTTCGAAAGAAAGGCATAGATGCATTGACTTCGTTTGATTGGAGTTCAAAAACGATTCAACGAATATTTTCTTTTCATACTAGTTGACACGCTAAACGAACGAACGTACATCTATCGCTCGGTGTTTGTTGCTCGTTCGATCGTCGGAGAAAATCATTTAATAAATAATAGACGCCTTCATTTTTTCAATTCCCTTATTTTCTTGATTACGAGTTCAGAAAAAAAAGAACAACAAAAACAAACGATAAACACCGAATCTAGATTAGCTAATAAGTCAATCTAAACGTACATTAATCTTCATTATCTACAAGATGTCCATCGATTTGTTGTCAATACTGCTGACGTGCTGAGTAGTCGAATTTCACCCATTGTGTTAGGATGGATGTGAAGCCATCAAGTAAATATGGAATATTGTATCGATATTGTTCATAATTAAAAGTTTCAAACCATGTTTTGTTAATATATACAAATAATGGATCACACATAGATCGTTCAATAAATGGCTTTTTACCAATGACCATAAAAAGTTTTGTTAAAACATTAATGATAATATTAAAATTTTCCTTTCCCTCCGCATCGGTCGAATTGAAACCTAAAATTTGTTTTAATATCCTTTCAAGATCTGAAAGTTCTTTTTCGTCGATCAACTCAATGTCTACGAAAGAAAAACAACAAAACATTGATTAGATTGTTTCGACTGGAAGAAAAGATTCGCCGAAACCTTCACATTGAACTTTTTTACTAATTTGTTTCAGAACAAATTGAATCGTCTTCGGTGTTTGCTTTTTCCATTGATCAGCCGTTATATTTTTAATCATACGTGATGCCGACATTTGACAAGAAGATTCAATAAAGTCGTAGAAAAAGATTTCGACGCCACCATTCGAAATAAGTTTTTCGAGAAGAAGTGAATTTTTCGAATGAGAGTAAATATAATGATTGATTGCGTCGGATAAAGCATCGCCTAATGATCGACGATACAAATCAATCGTTGTTAAACGATGAATTTGTTTCAATGCGCGCAATGAGATTTTCTCATCGGGACAATTAACAACTAACGAAGCAAGAACATTGTTGACGAAAAATGAAAATTCCTAAACAATAAAATAATATGGAAAAGTTATGTTTTACAAGGAAAAATAATTCAATAGAATTTTAAATTTATAAATACGAACGTATGCAGCTAAATCATCGGCGGCTTTTTCTTCCAAATCATAATCACGTTGATCAGAATTTAAGTTACTTTGTTCGATAGCTCTCGTACGTAATGAGCCGACATCGGGCATTTCATTTAATATAAGATCTTCTAATATTGGGTCGGCCATTAATAATTTCTAAAATAACAATTCATCTAAGAAAAGTCAGTGTTGAATGAAAATTTCAGACTATGTGCATCGCAGCTGATAGTCACATTCGACTTCTCTAACAGTGACTTGCACAAACTTCATCGTCTTCTAGGTGAATGAAGTCGAAAGACATTTATCAGTGATTTCCTCAATTACCGACAATGTTTCCGTTTGAGGAAAGCGATGTTTCTGTTCATGCCTCGAAAGTCAATGACGGTTGAATTTATTGTATCGAAATCATCACAGAAGCTTTGTCGTTTAGTGAGCATGATTGTCTGCAAGTCTTCAATAGGAATCGAAATGATACGCTAATAATCGTGCGATGCGAACGATAGACACAGATGTATGAATTGACGGTAATCTTTCAACTAGTCAACTGATCTTTTGAGTGAAGACGGAGAATCAGTTGACAGTCCATTCGATGTTAAAATATGGGGGCGTAATCATCTATTCGTTTTAGAAGAGACTTCCTTTTCAATTACATAAATTTGATAAGAGCATAGATATCTTTCATCATTATTCTAGCTCAGCTAACGCAATCGAGTCGATCTCATGCCTGAGAACGGTATTCTCGATGAATAATATGCGTTCATAATATTCTTTGCTTGTCTAGAAAATAGTTAACGGAAATTATCGGCCACTAATCTTTATATTCAGGATTGTTAAAGCGACGACTCTTGGACAAGCATTCCGTTGAAATTTTTCACCGAGAAAATCTCCAAAGAAGAACCTATGAGACTCACGAATGTTCATATTCGAGCTCGGTCAAATTAAAATCTATATACTTGGACGAAACGAACTAAACACGGACAGTAAATAAATCGTTAATAAAATCCTTGATGAATATTGACATAAGGTTTTGTCTGTATCCTCTGAACCTGATCTATAGAGGAGCGGTCGTTATCTTCTATTGAATTTCATCTCTGTTGCTCTAAGACAAAGTCAATTGCAAATAAACAACGTACTTCAACATGGAAAACACAACTGAATTGTACGGCTAATTCATGCAATCCTAATCCAAGATCACCCGTATCCATATTCATTAACTTTTTATCTTTTTTATTATCGAAAAAAGCTCGTAATAAATATCGAATTTGATAAAGAATAGCCGGAAGTTCGAACGTTAAAACTCTCCTTTGAACGAAAAGCAAACGTTGAATTGAAATATTCTATTTCAAAGAAATAATTTTCCCTACTTGTCAATAATTTGTTGAAGATTTCGTAATGATTGCTTTGCTGTCGCGACTGGTTTTCGCCATTTTTTCATGCAAGTTACTTTCTTTTCTATTAAGAATTTCAAATTTAAATAATCAAGAAGATTTTGTTTATGATCTTCAACAGCTTCTTTAATAAATTGTTGAGATTGTTCTATGAAGCCAAGATGATACGAACAAATAGCTGCACGGTAGAAACCTTTCAAATTTTGTTCTTTTTTCAATTTCAACGAATACTTGGCATCTTCATATCCGGAGTAGAAATTTTTATCCTGAATATAAGCAGCTGAACGATTTGAATACAATAAATGCAATGGAGCATTTTCATCAGCAGTTTTTTCAACGATTTTAATCGCTTCACTGTACATTTCGATTGCTGATAACGATTCATTATTGGAGTAATACTTGTTACCTTGATTTTTGTACTCTAAAGCAGTTAACGACATTCTTACATTCACTTCCAATCACTTGTTGAATTTTAATCTAAAACGAAACTCGTCTTCGTTTACACGATTCAAAAAATAGAATAGAAGATAATCGAACACTAACGACGCAAGAAATAAAGAATATCAGTTCTAACACGAACATACCTCATCCATATATATAGTATATATATATATATATACACGTCTACAATCGTGCGTTTTCTTTTCTTATGTTTTCATTCTATTTCATCTTTTTCGAAATTATTCAGTCCGTTGGCTGATCGTAGACATAGAAACGATTTATCCTCAACAAAGATAACGTCTAATCAATGATCACTATCCGTTATAAATAGAGTGCCTGGCCCTAATTCGATCACCTATTTCGGCCGATTTTCGAAAAAATTCATATCTTTTCTCAGCAACGTCCGTTTCAGCTCATCTTTTCTTTCCGGGATAGAGTCATCGATGCTCTACATT